>JAODUP010000178.1:765000-793042 GCA_025642065.1 Paralvinella palmiformis
TGTTCTGTATTGCGTTTTTAGACACACACACACACACACACACACACACACACACACACACACACACACACACACACACACACACACACACACACACACACACACACACACACACACATAAACTATATATATATATATTTATATATATATATTTGGTTTTACACCAATCACCCATGTTACCCTAACGACCCCATGCTACCTTCGTTTTCGGTCATCCAACCTTTCGAAGATAATTCAGCTAATTGTGTTCTGCTGGCTTTCTAAAGTATTCTGTCGTCATGGCAACAGCTATATATATATATATATATATATATATATATATGCGCGTGCGTGCATGTGTGTGTGTGTGTGTGTGTGTGTTACCCGACATGTCGCAAATTGGATGCCACGAAAACATTTATTGATGTCGTTGAATGTGTCACATAGTCGTCACGACAGTAAGTTGTATGTGTTACGCGACATGTCACAAATTGGTTGCCCCGAGAACGGTTGTTGATGCCATTGAATGTGTCACATATTAGTCGTCACGAAAGTCAGTTACGTTACGCGACATGTTGTTATGACTCTGATACCACGTGACATGTCATGTGACAGTTTAAGACAGAACGCAATGAACAACAATTTAACAGTCAATTCTATTATACTTTCGAGACTTCAGTGACTGTGTGAGTTACAGTTGTATGACTCTATGATATAAATGTATCACACGCAGAGTTGGTATGACTACAGGTTAACTTGCATCACCGAATACTATATTTTTGACAACTTAAGCAACTAAATGACTTTTGTGACAAGGTCTTACATAATTACGTGACTGTTAATGGTCACATCGCTGCTTCATTGTTTAACTGGAATAAGTTTATGATTTGTATAACTGGTGTTATTTTTTCTGTCTGGTTTGTATAACTGTGAGACTGGTAACTCAACAACAATCAGTTTCACTGACCATTTTGCTACATACTACAGCAATACTTCGGCTATCAGCCACCCATAAAAACCGAACACCTGTCTACTCCGATCACCCGATGCAGCTCGATTCGATTATACAGGTTTTACTGTATGTGGTATGACACACGATATCAATTTGTTATTGTTATACTGCTATACAATTACGCATTATTCAGGATTGGCGATATAACGTGTTATTCTGGACTCGGTTGTTAATTGTACCTGGAACATGGAAGGAGAATCACAAAGGTGCCTTCGGGCGATTGCCTAAAAGTCATACGTCATCCGCGTGCCTGTCACAGCTGACATATTTATACGTCAGTAGTGGCGTGATATAACGTCATCAATACAGAGTTTGGGACATTAGTGGAGACATTTCACGTAAGATAAGAATTTTTCAAAGAAGAGTACGCGGAACATACTGACACCTAGCGTCTTACACACAAATGATAATAGTATGAGGGAGGGGGGGGGGGGGTTGCTGAAATGGAACCTCTTCTCTCTCTATGTGTGTGTGTGCCCCTTTATATGTCTGCTTACATATGTCTGTCTGGAAATTGGGGTGTCCATATTTAGGTGTGTGTGTGTATGTATGTGTGTGTGTGTTTGTGTGTGTGACTATCTATTAGTGTGTATGTATGTGTGCCTGGTGCGCAAGTGCGTATTTGTACGTGGGCACGCGCATGCGTGCTGAGATGTTTATCCCACCAAGCTTGTGCGTGACGAGGTCACTGAGTACAACGCCAACACCATTAAATAAAAGGCCCACTTCTATTCAAGTCCATATCTTTGAAGTAAACAAAAACCACCCTCTTAACTACAAAAAGAAATAACCATTGGTAGCCATTTTAAGTGGAATCTCCATCAGGTGGAAGAAGCAATCAAATATAGATACGACATCATCTCTGAAATGGATAAAACGAAAACAAAAATGGCGGATGCCTGTGACGATCATAAAACTTTCTGATGTCTGGCATGGAGACACACACACACGCACACGCACACACACACACACACACACACACGCACACACACACACACACACACACACACACACACACACACACAGTGTCAGAGAGAGAGAGAGCGTAAATTCAAGTATTATCTTACATAAAGTTATTTCTTATCAAACATAGTATCGTATTTATACTTGAAATATCAGGACACAAATATGGTAAGGATTATCTGGAGAAAGAGAGGGATAGAGTGAGTGTGTGTAGGGGAAGGAGTACCGTCGCTCAGTTTGTAGCCCGCTGCACGGCAATACTCCCAAGTCGTGGGATCGAATCCCAATGTCACGTCTATCCGTGGGGTGTTTCATCTCATGATTTCTTTTTATTAAGGAAAACCACTCGTAGACAGATAGACAGACTAGATAAACGATTACAGCCAATCGTTTGATTCATAAATAAACACAGCAAAACAATAGATAGATTTGTTGACTAACGAATAAAATAGAGTTATGAATTATTAAAATGTGACAATAAAAAGATAGACAGGCAGACAATCAGTCAGTAAGCCAGCCAGTCAGTTAGATAGACAGACATAAATACATAAATATAGTAAGAAAGAAAAAAGAGACAGACAGACAGACAGACAGACAGACAGACAGACAGACAGACAGACAGACAGACAGATAACAATTGGCCAAACAACCCCATCCCCACCAGCAAACAGACACATTGGTGACATCACCTAGTATTTGATATTAATATTCCAATATTTATCCGCTTAGCCTGTCCGCTGCTGTAGATATAAGGACAGACAACAGTCCTTATCTAGCACTGACCAATATCCTTATCCGTTGCCTTACGTACACAATGAGCCAATGGGTCAGTGATATGTGGACGCTGCCTCATCTTGGGGGAGGAAAGGGAGTTTCCTACCTCCAATCCAAGTCATCGAGGCGGGAAGGGGGTGAAACGCAAGTACTTGCGTGGATTTATTAATCTAATTACCACAAATGCATAAATCAACCTGTTGTGTGGATTGTGGCAACCAAAATGGCGCCGATTTCCTCGTCTCTAATGAATGGCGGACCAAGCGGGAAGGTTGGCAGTGGGCCAGTATAACCCGAGACCGTATTGTACGATGTGCGGTTTGCGTAATGTCCGACCTTCGATGGGCGTTAATCGAGGCTTTACTGTGTTTATGGGAGAACCAACTGATTACGCTGGGGCGGATGGGGGTGGGATGGGTGGGTAGGGTGATGGAGGGGTGTTATGACGTCATCTATGTCTGAACTAACAGCATAAATCGAATATACATCTCGAATAACGCGTCAATGTTATTCGGAAGATTTATTGTCAAGGTGAATATTAGGGCTAATATATTATTACATCGTATATTTTGATAGGCTGAAACCAGATGCCGGGTATGTCCTTCTGTCTGTCTACCTGTCTTTGTGTATATCTGCTTGTCTGTCTGTCCCCTCCCTCTCTTTTTTCCACCCCCCCTCTCTTTGTGTGTATGTGTGTGTGTGTGTGTGAAGGTCTGTCTATGGGGGGTGAGGGAGGTTACGTGTGTTTCATATCATTGGTACATTTGTCACTGTAGCGGTTTATTGTTCGTGTTATTGCCGCCAGAGGGTTTCTTGTCCCAGTGATACTATGCAGCAAATATTACGGTCACGGTGTCGCCATTTTGTGCAAAATATATAGTTTATTGCGCAAAATAGTTCATATTTTATGCCGTATTATGGAACGGGTGCGTCTAAAGTGAATTCTCTACGACAAGGCACTTCCTACTCCGATTACGTCACTACCGGTAGGAATACTGGCACAAATTTAACAGATAATAGTCAAGATATCGCTTTTATTTCGTTCTGCGTTTTCCGTTAGATTTTTTTGCTGCGCATGCGCATTCGGCATTAATTCCGCGCGGTTTGTTTTGAGGGCAATAAGCCTGCTGCCATCTAACGTACGGTTTCGTTATCTATTTACTTTTCGTTTTGGATTGTGGAATTTTTTGACGTCCTGTAGCCGGTGTTGCTGACAGTGAGTTTGTTTGTGACAGCCCGTATCTGATGTTGGCTAACGGACAGGCCTGCTTTGTGACGCCCTGTATCTAATGAATAATTACCAGGACAGTGTGTTTATCTATAGGCTGTTAATTTTTTCAAATTAATTACGCTCAACCAATCAATCAATCGATCAATCAATCAATCAATCAATCGATCAATCAATCAATCAATCAATCAATGAACCAATGAATCAATTAATGATTATTTGATAAGCCTTCATGTTCCCGTTACATTGATGACGCTCAAATGCTAGTATGCGGTAATTGGCAGCTGTAACGATAGAGACTCAAGCTAGAATGCCGTCGCTGATGATGATAACATGGTACATCATCATCATCATCATCATCGTCGTCGTCGTCGTCGTCGTCGTCGTCGTCGTCGTTGTAATCTGTTGTTATTTGTAGACCATAATACTAGATCAATATAAAATCATGGTTTTGTGATTCTAATCATAATTTCTTCATGATCATTTTCATGATCATGATTATTGTCATCATTGTCATAATAATGATTACCATTATTTCATCATTATAATTAGTTTACCATCAATGAGATAATCCATACCATTAAAGAGATATTAGTGGATCACTGTTACTACCACCTTCATCACCACCTCTACTATCACCACCACCACCACCACCACCACCACAATACTACTACTACTACTACTACTACTAATAATAATAATCATCATCATCACCTTTACTGTCACCACCACTACCACCACTACCACCATCATCATCATCATCATCATCATCACCATAATTATTGATCGACAGATTCACCTTCATCTCATCCTCCTTACGGTAGTGGAGAAAAGGTATATTATTTCCAGTGACGTCACTCACCTGAAGTAACCAATAATCTGTTATTATCGTCCACTTACCGTTCTCCATTTTCGATTTCGTCTCTTTCCATCACGTGACCGAGGCAAATATCACAGCGAGATGGCGGGTGGGGGCGAGGGGGGTGGTGGAAGCAGCGGTATTGTTAAAGCATAACGCAAACCAGTCAGAAGCATGAGAGACGAGATCTGACGCCATTTTGCGTCTAAATCAACAAAAGACGACAGAAAAAGGCGAAGATTCCCTTCTGAGGACGAATATCTCAAGGTCAAACAGAAACATCGGACAAAGTCTAATCAGGCCCAGACCCAGCTGTTTCTCGATCCTCGATTCTGGATATAACAGCTGTAGCGGCCCCTTCGGGAACATCTTTATTTGATTAAGACAGAGAGCGCCCCGTTCAGGTGACCATCTCCGGGTCAGAGGTCATTCGGATAGTGCACCCCGCCAGATAGGACAGGTGTTAGCGATAAAATATTGTGTGTTGAAGGGTTAATATCAGGTGGGTAGGGAAGATGGTGGGGCGAATTTCAGGTATGAATGCACCGCGTAGGGTTAATATCAGGCATGTAGGTATGATGCTGGCTAAATATTAGTTTTACAGGTGTGATTGTGGTTAAAATTCAGCTGTGCAGATATGATGATAGGTTAACATCAGGTTTGTCAGTGTCACGCTAAATGAGAGGAGTGCCCATAGTGGACGAGGTACATTAAAAATATTGGATTGATAAGGTCAAGATTTTGTGTAGCCTTTAATCGTTAAAGATTATTCAAAATGCCGCGTGACCAGTTTTACGTGCCGCTCCCTGAAATTAGAAGGTCTGGCCTTTAAGTACGGGCACACCTTTTATTAACTACGAGCTTTAGCCTTTAGGTCATCATCGTATTCTGCTTAGAATTACTAATCCGTCGACCATTGGCGATTGGAACGACATCTCATACTTGGATCAGAGTTGATCCTTTTACAATCATACAGATTTACAGCCAAACTCCATGGATCAGCTTACATTCAGGATCACAATGCGCTTCTACCAGTTGGCCATATCTCACATCAATTATATATATATATACTTATATATATATATATATATATATATATATATAATTTATATATCCCTCTGGATTGCGAGTTTAAGGTAGAGCTTCCTGTGTCCACTTGAGTGTCGTAAAGATAACTAAAAGATTACGACAATAAATGATATTCTTATATTTAAATGTTTATGGCTTATCCATTTAATCTACAGTTTAAAATTTTTAAATATTATGTTAAAAAAAAACTGTGGCTAAGTTGTTTTATTTAGGAGTGAAATCATCTCAATTGGAGATCTTTTAGGGTCGGGTATCTTACCAATAGTTCCTGTAGTTAAGTAAACAGTTATTATTCGGATCCAGGAGAAAGCTGTATATACATTTATAGCCCCTCTGTCATGTTGTGGTACTGCACGCACAGGTACACAGGCATACACACCTGCACACGCGTACACGCACCAAAACACTCACGGAAACAATGAAAAAACCGAAACAAAGATGCACGCCCACCGCACACCTGAACCCAACATTGTTACTATAAAAAAGAAGAGAAGACACGGCCACTAGACAGTATGCATACCCCCTCTCTTTCTCTATATCTCCCCCCCTTTTCCCCCATCTCTCTCTCTCTCTCTCTCTCTCTCTCTTTATATATATATATATATATATATATATATATACGGTGCCCCACCCTGATGACCTTTATAGACACGAGGCAGCAGGTTTATTAACTAACAATGGCTTCTAATTTGTCTATCATCATCGTAGGAAAGACGACATTATGGCGAGAGAATGAACTCAGAGAGATGCCATAATGTCACCAGTTGTTATCAGTTATAAGTTAGCCGTTATAGGTTATCTATTTATAGCTGACCCGGTTATAGATTGTACGTTATAAATTATAATGTATATGTTATTTGTTATACGTTATGTGTAATTGATTATATATTCTAGATGATTCATTATTATCTGTATCGTTATCTGTTATCTGATACAGTTAATTTATATCGTATCATAAATTGCATGTTATTTGTTGTATCCTTTTTGGGTGTAATAGGATCGTGGGAATAGAAATACAAACGCACGTGAACGCGCGCGCATATATTATATTATACCTGCAGTAAGACCCAACTTTTATATACTTTGTGTGCATTGGGTGCATGATGTGCATGATGGGTCAGCTATTTATTGATGTTACAAGCTCTTATAATATTTAGTAGGTTAATGTCAACTGGCTCATATATACAGAAGAGGCCCGATCACGTGACACGTGACATCACAGCGGACATCGTATATGGGAAGACATTATCACGTGATCGATTTCGACAAAATAGCTGAGTAGGGAACAAACCTGGATGCACATATCTGACCTATCAATAGATACATGTACCTGTATTAAAGCAAAGAGAGACATATAGACTGATAGAGTTGTTGACACAGATTTGGACGGATGAACACACACAATCAGCTACCACCTAGGTATCTATGGATAGACAGACAGACAGACAGACAGAAAAGAAAACAAATATATTTACATACAGATGGACATATAGACATATACACAGACTATCAGACAGAGAAAACAGTCAGACAGAAAGATAGACAAACAGACAGCATATAGATGGACAGACAGACAGACAGACAGACAGACAAACAAACACACAGACAGACAGACAGACAGACAGACAGAAGAAAACTGACACGGACAGACGAATAGAAATAATACAAGCATATAAAGGTAGACAGGCAAAATTATAGACAGAAAAAAGAAAGACAGACAGGTAGATCCATAGACAGACAGACAGACAAACAGACATAAAGGCAGACAGAATGGCTGACGGAAAAGACAGGCCGACAAATATATCCAGATAGCCAGAAGGGCGCGGGGCACACCCGCATGCATGCAGGCTCGCGAACGAGCAAACACACAGACAGACGCGCGCGTATGAAGACATTAAAACGAAGTGACAGATTTAATGAAATTTCTGTTTTACATCATAATGAGATCACGTAAAATTAAATGTTTTGTAACACGGTGACATTCCACTGCCACATCATCACACAGTGACATATATATCTCTCTCCCGTCAGGACATAGTGACATTTCTCCGCCACACAATCATAAAGTGACATTTCTGAATCATAGCTGTTTCAACGTGTCTGCGCTGACTGACCTTAGCTAGTTATGTATTCTTACACCGAATTATTTGGCTCTAACACCATGAGAAATCTGATGGTCGTGACACGTCACTGAGTGACACTTCCCCGTTCTCTGATTGTCGCAGCGAATCAGATATCCAGTGACATAATGGTCGATATTGAACGCGGATTGAATTAGCCTTTTTTTCGTATTTGATTTGGCGAGTGTGTATCCGGAATGTGACAACGGCTTCGGAATATGAGAGCGGATCCGCAATGTGGGCTCGGATCAGGAATATCAGGCTGGATGAGGACTATGAGAGTTGATCCGGAACATGAGGGTGGTTTCGGGTTATGTGAATATATGCAGAATATGAGATTATTTCTTAAATAAGGGAGCTGGATACGGATTGCTGGAGAACATCCGGCATCTAAGCTGACTACAGCGCCATCACGTGATCAGATAGTAAACATCATGTTAATAAGAACAACGTCACGATCACGTGGACAGCAACAAGATCAACAAGAACAGAGGTTACGAGATCCTGAACGATCCTTACGTTTTATTACCAGGACATGTCTGTCTCTGATGATCTTTACAAACATAAATCACAATTTTATCAATGGCTCTTCCGACGAGCTAATCTACATAGAATTACTGTTTTATTACTCTCTCTCTCTCTCTCTCTCTCTCTCTCTCTCTCTCTCTCTCTCTTACTATCTCTCTCTCTCTCTCTCTCTCTCTCTCCCTTCCTCACCACCTCCCCCTCTCTCACTGTGTGTATGTATGCTCTCTCTGTGTGTATGTGTGTATGTGTGTTAGTATATATATATATATATATATATATATATATATATATACGTGAGAGAGAGAGAGAAAGATAGATAGTTTGATATAGATAGATAGATAGATAGATAGATAGATAGATAGAAAAATCAGATTAGGGGAGAGAGAGAGAAAGAGAGTGAGAGAGATGGAATAACTGACTTACTCGGCATATGAAGCTTTATGTTGTCTGCTATTCTGTAACTTCTTTCAACTTATCTAAATGGATGCTATTTACTATTATATATGTAACTTAGTTAAAACATCATACGGTATGTTATTATGTAATTATATCAAAATATATAGAAATATGATGCTCTATATGTCGACGATTTTTTCTTTATATTAACTTAACTGATAATTATAGTGTTTCAATAAATTTAAGTTAACACTATTCTATCTTAATCTACATATTCATAAAATGTATACGTCACTATTACCTGTAGGTGAGTCTTTATTCTGTAAATCTAAGACCATTAGCTTTTGGTACTTGGTCATTTTCAAGGAGTAAAAATTCTTTTGAAGATTATAATACTATATGACGGGGTAAATTATCATAGATTGTAAACGGCCCTATAGAGGTATAATTGGCTGTAGAAAGATGTACTCTGCTATATGACAGAGCGTACGGACTAATATATTGCCGAAAACCGAGCTGTACAGTAGAGTACAAGGGTATACCGATGGGTGCAAAGCTCTACATTAGACCATAGAACTGTACATAACAATGCGGAGATGCATTCAAGAAGATTTTCTCATATAATTGAAGGCTAGCTGTATCAGGGAATACACGGGAGTACAAAACGCCATTGATTTCCGATGTACTCTCTCTCATTTGTATCTCGTTTTAACTTTTATGACGAGATTTTCCCGCCTTTTGGGTATTCCGCCATTTGACGCGGCATATGTAATATCCCCGGAGACGCGCCTAGATCCAGAACGCCGTCGGGTTTCATGTCAGAAATAAATCTCCGAGGATCCATTTCCGGCTTGCCACCATTTCCCCGCGTGAATCACGTGACTAAACGCGTACCATCATCCCCTGACGTCATAGCTTGATGTATCGATATTATCGTCTAAATCCGTCTCGAAATCTCGTCGCGGTCGAGATCTAAGCTCGCCATTACTCGAGATCGGTGAATTATAACAGAATTTTTATTGTGTTCCATCAGAGAGCAGACGACCACCGCCATATTGCTGGTTGGTACCTAGTCCGTCGGTAGATGTCGCCACGGGTTGTCGCCACGCGGCTGAGGATGACGACTTCCTGTACGTCACTTCCCGATAGATATCCTCGGAGATATCGTCACCAGCGAGATATCCTCACCGAGATATCCTCACCGAGATATCCTTGTCGAGATAACATTCAGGATAGCGTCAGCGATAGCGTAAATGATGATATCTCAATTTATGGTTTAACGAACGCGTTTGGTTTTAATTATACCCACCGTGTCCGGCTTGGTGATGCTTGGTGATGGTTGGTGATGTTTGGTGATGTTTGGTGATGAATAATAATGGATGTTGATGGCTATTGATGATTGCTGATGGTTGATGTCACCAATATTTTGGTTCATATAAAAATGTTGAAATGATGTACCATATATATATATATATATATATATATATATATATATATATATATATATATATATAAGAGAGAGAGAGAGAGAGAGCGTCACACACGCACACATTTCAAATGCGAGTGGAGGGAGTAAAACAACAACAACAACAAGACACACACATACGCACACACATTCGGATACCTGGATACTTGCCATAAGTTACCTTACGTCAGTCACTCGCACTCTGGTCGTTCTGGATCAATCCTGGTCGCAGCGGATTGATGAATAGCTTGTTGTCCGAAGGCCATTATAACATGTCATTGTTTATGGTGACGGGTGATCTCCGTTGACACTGACACTGACAGTGACATGTTTATTGACACTAATAAGTCAAGCGTTTGACAAGAGGATCAGAGATTTATAGATAGTCGATAGTAGCTTCAGATTCAGAGATCCTGTCATTCAACATTATCACCCCCCCCGTTTAAATTAGTCTATTTTCGAAACTGTTCGTTTAATACGGCGAGATAATTCGACTTACTTTAGGTAATTTATAATGAAGTGATTGAGTGAATGAGTGAGTAAGTGAGTGAGTGACTGACTGACTGATTCACTGACTTACTGGTTGACTGATTAAGACTGAGTTAGTCAGAGAGTGTGTGAGTGAGTGAGTGCGTAAATTTGCGAGTAATTGGTTGACTGATTGAGTGTGAGTGAGTGAGTGAGTGAGTGATTGAGCAGGGATTAGCAACACATCGACCAAAACGATCATTTATTCACCTGGTACGACATGTAAGAATACCTAAGCTCTAAAAGTCAGTGATATATACACATGTGTATACTTTATTGAAATGTCTCTATAATTTCTTTTTTACACTTAATATTCATTTATTTAAAAGTAAATTTCGTAATTGTCGCCTGCTACAAAACGACGAGAAACATTTAGTTTAAACGACCTCCACCTTATTCTTCGGACGTCATTTAACTGTCAGCTACAACAAAAGGATGCGCGCTCTCTCTCTCTCTCTCTCTATATATATATATATATAAATATATATATATATAAATATATATGCACGGATCCACGCACTCACGCACGCACGCACGCAACATTGACAACAACAAATGAATGAGGTAATAATAGACAAAGGGCTGTTTTATGAAACACCTCCCCCCTCCGGAGGATCTTCTGACTGTCAGGAAAAATATTTATAATTATGGATGAGTCCTTGGAAAGCTCTAATCTGTCATAGACATGTCTCCACTAATGATATCCTTTGCCCTAATAACCCCCTCCCTACCGCCATCTTTATTTTTCCCACCAGTTTTTGCCACCCGTCGCCATATTTATTTCTATACGCTCATTCTCTTTACCTATATATCTAAATATCTACCAATCTAGATATCTATTTAAGTATCTTATCAATCTCTATATTAACCACCCTTCTCATTCACTGACTGACTAACTGATTCACTCACTGACCGATGGACGACTGACTGACTGACTGACTGACTGACTGAGTGACTGACTGACCGACCACTCACTCGACTCACTCACTCACTCACCACTCACTCACTCACTCACTCACTCACTCACTCACTCACTCACTCACTCACTCACTCACTCACTCACTCACTCACCCACTCACCACTCACTCACTCACTCACTCACTCACTCACTCACTCACTCACTCACCTACACCACTCACCCAACCACCCACCCAGTTTCACCTCTCCTCCACCTCCTCATCACTTCCCCCCACGTTCCCTCTCACATTCAGGTCCCCCCATCCACACACCAATATAACTCATCATTACCCCTTACTCCAGAGCCAATAGTTGCCCACTCAGGGCCGCGCAAACACAATAATGGTCACATGACGTGATCATGTGACGTTCTGTTTGTCCATGTGATACAATCAATACTAGCTCGTCACTTCCGGTACTGTGGCCCGTTCGCTTTCTGTTTACGGAGCCTTCACCGAGTGCGCTAGTTAATATCGGCGGTCGTTATGTCACTTCCGGTCAACTAACAGCCGCCATATTGGTTATTTGTCTATCCGATAAAACCCACTCCATAATGGCGTCGATGCTAACAAGCTTTATTAATTAATATCCGAGACATTATCTCGCTCGGCGCTTTTTTTATATCTCACCCATCCTCATGGTGACAAGACACACTCCTGAACTCGGGATAAACACATTTGACATAGGTAATACATATATACTTTAATTAAGACAGGTAACATATATATATATATATATATATATATATATATAAAACACAGATCAACAGTGTTGTCACATGTAAAAGGAAGCACATGTAATACAGAAACAATGAACACACGCAATAGAGAAATAGCCAGCATAGGTAATAAAGACATAAGAACACAGGTAATACAGCTAGAATTAACTCAGATTAAAGAGATTCAATTAACGTAGGTAATACAGGCATAACACGGATATAATGAAGACGTACAGAATAGGTACAGCTGACACAGTTAATTGAGACAAGAGAAACATAAGCTATAGAGAGATGCAATGAACGTGTACACAATTTATCGGAAGGATTACTACAGTCAAATAAACAGAACTAGCACAGGTATATATATATATATATATATATATATATATATTATGTGTGTGTGTGTGTGTGTGTGTGCAGCATTCTCTGATAAAACAGGTTTGTCGCAGGAGATTAGACATTCATCATTTTCCGGAAAGGTTAAATATGTTCTTAAAACTTACCTGTTCAAGATTGCGTTTCTACTTACGTCTTAGGCATAACAGTTTTTTTAATTTAAATGTTCAATGGCTTTGACTGGCTCCTGTTGGTAGGGCGCTTGATTAAATCTTAAAGTATTATTATTATTATTATTATTATTATTGGTGCCGGTGGAAGTAGTTATAGTACCTACACAAACGCAGATGAATAAAGGTAGAGTATCACGAAATTAATTAAAACAAACAAAATAAAGACAAACAAACACAACACAACACAACTGACAAAATAAAGACAAACAAACAAACAAGGTATGAGGCAGACAACACAACTAACAAAATAAAGACAAACAAACAAACAAACAAACACAACACAACTAACAAAATAAAAACAAAGAAACACAACATAACTAACAACATAAAGACAAACAAACAAACACAACATAAATCAGATAGTGACATGAATAACCAAAAAGGCCAACATAAAACACACGATAAACACAGTACATTGTAGTGCCGATACAATTCATCACTCATAGGGGTATCAATCGTGTATTTGGTGCCACAGACACATTGGACGATCATGGACCCGGACACAGGTGTCATAGACGTGCGTGTCACCCTGCCATCACAACTCTAGATACATTGGTGTACCAAAATTAAATGAGTGAGTGGGTGAGTGAGTGGTTTGTTTAGCCTCGGCACCGGCCACACCCAGAACCTATGGATTAAAACTAGGGAAGGGGAAACACCCCACAAATATAGGCGTGGGTATGATTCTAACCTAGATCCTGAAAATTTGTAACACAGTGATCGGGGCACCCCGTCACTTTAAGAGAACAAATATTCATGGCAATCGCCCCCCCCCCGCTCATAACTCAACACCCAGAGACGCATGAGATTATCTCGTACACGATCAGACACCGATATATTACTGTATTTACCACACTAAGGTAACACATAAGGTTACATATTAAGCTAACACATTCATCTAACACATTAAGCTAACACATAAATAACCGTTACGCCATTATCAATAACTCCACAAACATGGATGCTATCAATATACAGCTTTAAACGGATATATTTAACATCTGTGTCATTTTATTATTGAATTGCTGCATAATATTGAACTTTATTGGCAATAATCCATACCTTCAAGCCTATCATTTGCCATCCGGCCATCGAAATGTTAGCCTTCTCCCGGCGTCCACCCACCAATGTTTATTTACACCGAACATTGGGATTAGAGGGGAATTATCTACTACATATGACGTCATCATCGGAGATCGCCCGAAGCGAGAGCCATCCGGTATAAACTACGCAACATTCGCCCAGAGACAGCAAACATCCTCCTCTATATGTCAGCGATGTTGTATGGGAAACGACTCGAGTATTTAACAATAAATCGTTGACGAACGGAATAATATATACGAGAGACGACGCAAAATAGAGATAGAAAGCTATCGTGAGAGGGTTTTCCGGTATGTGACGTCATCTTCGGCTAAGATCGTTTGTGTTGGCGGAGGGTATCGAATGTACAAATCTATATCGATGACGTTCATGCATTTGTCAAAACTTTAACATTGATCTACAACATTCAGCCTTCTGTTTCTGGCATGAAAGTGTAAATACATCTCTCTCTCTCTCTCTCTCTCTCTCTCTATATATATATATATATATATATATATCGCAGTGTTTACAGGACTGAGCTATATACCTCCAGGTTAAAATTCGACTTGTCTCAAACTAAAGTCAAAGTACCTCTACTTGTGGGATGTTTCTCGGGGAGTTTCCCCTCGGCCATATGTTTACGGTGTGATCAGACACGGCCTAACAAACAACTTAATTACTCACTCACTAACTGATGTCTAGCGTCGGTAACAAGAGTCTGTAGAAGCCTCTTTAAATTTAAACAAAACACACACACACACACACACATACATACACACGGAATACTGTACTCGATGACCCAACATCCATGAGTCGGTGATCTTTAAGTGAGAAAACGTATACACGGATCACTGGATCGTCTTACCAACCGACATATAGAGGTATCGCCATAATAACGTGGAATGGCTGGATCACGTGACGGCAACAACGGGGCCGGAGATAGGTCACGTGACAAGCCGATTAGGGAGCAGTTGTTGTGATACATCGACTTTATCTTCTGACAGTTGTCCTTCTCTGACCTTCATCGTGTCATCTCTAATCACCGCCATCTTTAGATAACTGTATTATGCTCGAGTGTTACAAGTTAGCTGCATTATTAGCCATTGTGTCCCGGAGGATTGTGGGATAGACAAAGTGGATGTTCGTTTCGGGCACCCGAGAAAAAACCCAATGGCGTCCGGCAGGTTGATGGATTTCATTTATTTAGCTGGATGGACACACGCACGGATGGTCGCACGCACCATGATCCCCACCCCGCACACACACATTCACACGCACACTCACACGCACACACACACACATAGAGAGAGAGGGTGTATTTAATTCCCCGATAAATAGCACAGAGTCGTGATTCTCTGGGCCAGTGCCCCATCCAACACTACTAAATCCATACACACACAAACATGCACATACACCACCCACTAAATCCAACCTCACACCAATGCATACATACACACACACACACAGACTGCCTGCATACAGCCGATTTCCTTTGGGCGTGACATAATTGTCGTGTACGAAAAGCGAATTAGCTGGGAACCACAGGCTAATGAATAGCCCAGACACATGTATAGGCCTTCGTATATATGTATCGATATGTGGAGGTGTTGGCACATTTTATATTTAGATTGATGTATGTATAGTTTTGTTTAGACTTAGATTTATGGAGGTAGAATTCTCAAAGGATGTTTAGAGATGATGTTGATGTTCTGAGCCAGTGCCACTATATATGTATCCTAAAGCACACACACACACACACACACACACACACTCACACACACAAGTATAAACACGTCCACACCTACGTCGTCCACGCTCCAACAGCCCCCCCCTCCACCATCCACTCTCAGCCCTCTCCATCCCAACCCCACCTACAATTCGGGTCAGTGCCCTCTCTAGACCAAACGAGCAAATTGAAAGAGTAACAGAAGTACACTTCCGGTACTTTGTCTACTTCCGGTATTACGTACACGTCATGAAAATGGCTGTAATAGACTGGCCCAATAACACGAGATAACATCAGGAATAAATCACCGAACACTAGATCACTAGATTGCTATACGAACTGTAGCACCCTTATAATCCGGACAAAGATAGTGACCGTATTAGACAGGTGATCCTATTAGACAGCTAGTGAGATGAACACCCCATCCAGAGACACCATGAGTGCTGTGTGTTTTGCAGTAATACATTGCTAGTCGTCTGTTTCTCAGGAATGGTTTTCGAATGAGGTACCAGACTCCGAACTCTGTTTTCGTTGAGAATCGTCTTCCATCTTTCAACGCTTCTGTAGCACATTGGCTAGAGTCCTGGGTTGTAAACCTATAGGTCAGAGTTCGAATCCGACTCACACGTGTGTTTGTGGGATGGTCCCCTGGGAGTCGTCCCTCAGCCATATGCCGGAAAGGATATATCTCGATTTCTTAGATACTTAGCCACGTGGCTCAAGATTATGACGTCACAAACGGCCCAATTAATATTCCCGAAGCGAATATTGCGCATGTCACGGATGTCAAAACCGCAATAGAATGTGACAAATAATGACGTTATAATACGAAACGAACGCAATCTCGACGAATTGGTCTTGATTTTGCTGCTGAAGTCTGAAATCGTGCCGATACTACGGTATCCATAGCAACAGTCATGTGATTTACGGCCGATTCGTGGGCGCGCACGCGCAGAGCCGGAACGAGGAATCTTTTATCTAATTGTTGTCGTTATTGGATTAATACTCGAGTAATTAGGACAGATGATGAGGTCTCGGCTCCGTCCTCTTAAACCAATATCGGATAGCAATCACGTGCCGGAAGTGGTCACATTCCGCTAATGTCGCCTATCGCTATTAGCCATGTCACGTGATCTGGCGTAGACCTTGCCTAGCCAATATGATGCACGGTTTTGTTTTGGTTGTTATTGTTGTTGTTGTTATTTTACTTGAAGGGCGGTCTTCGTAATTGATGTGAAACAATAGTGTCTCGTTTTTCGCCAATCTGGCGTTAATTACCCCGTTCTGACGATTGAACGTGTGCGCAAGTACTCGGGGCGCCAGCTGTTAGTGCTGGTAGAGCTGTAGACGTCGGTTGTTAATACGACTGTAGCTCCAGGCTTCAGCTGTTAATATTGGTGTAGCGTAACGCTTCAGTTGTTGTCGTTTCGGCATTGCGAGTATTAAGTCGTTAATTTTGTTGTTAATGGGGGGGGGGGAAGTTTCGTTTGTTGACGCATGTTCTGTTATTTCGGGGCCTCTGTTGTTAATATCGTTATAGGAGTGTCCATTGTTAATGTTCGGCCCTACTTTAGCCTACTTTGTGCACAAAAGTGGCCGTTAAACATCAAACGATTTCATTGTTAATGTTGTTGTTGTTGTTGTTGTTGATGTTGAACTACGTCATTTGCCAAAGTTGCAATAGCCGGGAGAGGCAATGGTTAATGTTGTTCAGTCCCCAGGATTCAATGTTCCTACACCCGAAAAGTTCATTTGTTAATGTTATTATAGGTTCAGAATAACATGATGATCGGAGGTTTTAAGTGTTAATGTTGTCATAGCGCTAGGAATCGGTGTCCAATATTATGGCACTTTGTGACAACAGCCGTCGAGAAGAAGTTGTTTTCGGTATTCTATTTGTTAATGCTCTCGCTGTTGTTCAAGCTACCGGCGTTAATTGCTAATGTTGTTATACGGCGAGCCGATACGCGTTAATGTTGTCGGAGCTGGGTTTTTCCGCAGTTGTTAGCGCTATTCTTTTGATTTCGTTGAAGCACGAAGCTTCGATTGTTAATTTCGTCGTTGCTTGATATGTCAATTTTTAATCCTGCTGTACGATTAACGGTCACCTGACATTGGTGTTGCATTTTGAAGCTTTAATTGCTAAACGTTTCAAGCTTCACAAATTGTCAATTGCTTACATTGTCAGAGCTGTTAATGTTTTCTTAACATAATTTATTAGTTGTTAATACCGATACAGCTCAATGTGTCGGCTGTTAATACGATTGTAGCTCGAGACTTCAGCTGATAATACTGATGCAGCTTAGCATTTCAGTTGTTAATGTTTGGTATCGGAAATATTTGGTTGCCAATTTTGTTATATACAGTGGCTTCCTTTATTAACAGTACAGTCGCGATCCTTCTGTTGTTAATATTGTTATTCACGGGAGTGTCGATTGCCAATGTTGTTGTAGCTAGAAGTGTCACTTGTTAATGTTGTTGTAGCCGGAAGTATCGATTGTTGATGTTGTAGCCTACAGTGTCAATTGCTAGGGTTTTTGTAATCAGGAGTGTCACTTGTTAAACCTGGGAGTATCAACTGTCAGTTTGGTTGTAGCCAATTGTTGATGTTGTAGCCTGAAGTGCCAATTGCTAGTGTTTTTGTAGCCAGGAGTAGTGTCACTTGGTAATGTTGAGAGTATCAACTGTCAACATTGTTGTAGGTAGGAGTGGCAGTTATTGGTATTGCTGTAGACGGGAGTGTCATTTGTTAATGTTTGTGTGGCTGGCAGTGTCACTTGCCAATGCTTGTTTTTGTAACCAGGAGGGCGTGCCACTTGGTAATATTATTGTAGCCGATGATGTCAACCGGTAATGATGTTGTAGCGTGGAGTGTCAATTGCTAGTGCAGAATTCGTGTCGTCAAGGCATCACAAACACGAACCATCTCTCGCTTTGATAGCGACAACAAACCGTCGAAATCCAACGTGGCCGACGGTGTTGACTGGCACGACAATTGCTGACCATCCCAAGGAAAACGATTCTACCTCGAAAGGGGGGGGGGGCGATAAAACGGGATCACGTTGGCCAATTAGTTTATGACAATAGTTCATATCGTTGCCATTTTCACTGACAGTCTCACGTCATGGGACACTTCACGTGGAGCGAAGCTGGCACTTTTCCCCAATTATCGTCAAAGACGGTATTTCATATTTTATTCATTCTGTCCGACGATAACTTTTATGGTTTTTGTGCGCGGCGTCCGCCCGATAATGTCGACCATCGGAGGACGTGGCCTACGGGAAGTCACGTGATTCGGTCAGACGACGCGTCGCCATGACGACGATCCCGGCGACTCGAGATTATCGCTTACAACGAGCTCCACCTCCCCGGCTAATGCTAATGGCCAACGTTAGATTAACGCGTCCTGTGCCGGGATATACCGGACGCGACTACCAGGTGATTTCCGGTGATGTATGTCCGGACCTAGCGGCGACACGTAGGCGGCGGTCACTGGGTAATGATAACAGCGCCGTCTATTGCCCGTTACCAATACTAAGGATTATCAAGAACGTGGTCTTTTTGTTGACAACATAAATTCTTCCGGATCATTCGTAAACTGAGCTGTTTTATCTAATCGGGACATTTCGTGCGAGTCGTGAAATATTTGTGCGAATTTTGATCCTGATTTTTCGCCACCTTAAGGTGTCCATCTTCTCTTTTGGTATTAATGTCTGATTGTATATAATACGAACCACTATTTAGAGTTATGTCTGACATGATAAATATACGAGAAACTGGATGATACATGGATCATCAAGGACATCGCGATGTTGTTAACATGGAAAGGTGTTAATGATGATGATGAGGAGGAGGAGGAGGGGGAGGATAATTTTGTCAAACAATCAAGGCACTGGATGAGATATATTTGAGAACATAAATTAAAGCTACAATTGTCAGTTTAAGAGCAGCATTTTGCACAAAACAACGATAAAACTAAGGTAAAACAGAGGTAAAACAAGGGTAATGCTAAGGTAAAATAGTGGTAAAATAGATGTAAATCAAAAGTAAAACGGAGGTAAAACAAAGGTAAAACAGAGGTAAACAAGGGTAATGCTAAGGTAAAATAGTGGTAAAATAGATGTAAATCAAAAGTAAAACAGAGGTAAATCAAAAGTAAAACAGAGGTATAAGAACGGTAAAATAAAGATAAAACAAGGTAATTCATAGCCAATTCAATGATAAATGACAGAATCGTGCAAAAGATGATGCAATTATCATATAACAGAGATAAATCAAAGCCAATAGAAAGATAACTTAGCAATAACAAAAATAATACAAAAATGTTATATACAAGTAATACACGATATTATAAGTAAAGTGATTATCGATAAGACAGTACAGATGTAATACAAGATGGAAAGAGAAACAAGATACGGTATAATGGTGATGAGATAGCAATATGAATATAAATCATATCGATTTAGATATTAGTACCGAGTTCATCCCGAGGAATTATGGCTATACTACCAAACTATTGCTGTGATAATATCGGATGTTTACAGATAAATAAAATATATATATATATATATATATATATATATATATATATATATATATATATTTAATAGAGGATTGTCACACCGGGTATTAGAGAAGCGATACACAGGTTTAAGAGGAGACGATGCAGATGTTATGAGGATAATAATACCTAGTTATCGCTGTGATAATATACAGATATTAGTAGACAAGCATCAGTCAATTAACGGATGAAGTGTGGAAGTAGCATCGAGATGTTTAAGCGATAATACCAGGTTTTCATATCAGGTAATGTCTCATTTTATTAACCAGAAATGGTCTACCTTATCTCTTTGTAAACGTTATGTTCTTTTGGAACCGATCCTGCGCTACGGTCCTATGCTGGAGTCTAGGTTCTATGAGAACCAATCATTTTACTGGTTTAGTGCCGTACCGGGCTGCACCTTTTCTGTTATCACGTGATCGATAAATCCATGGCCATTTCAGGGTCACGTGAAGGCTGTGGGCGTGTGTCCGCGTTCCGGATACGGTCTGGATACAGACAGACGTGGCACCGTATCCTGGACAATAGACGGCGTACCGGATCAGGAGACTTTATGGAGAATAAATACTCGTTGGCCATAAATATGATGAATATAGGAAGGAGGTGGAGCAGGGTGTTCTCACCCCCCCCGCCGTGTTTGTGTGTGTATGTGTCTGTTTGTTCGTGTGTGCGTGTGTTCTGGAGAGGCCATAACGATCCACTACCACGCCCAATGACTACGCCTTTTGACATAGAAAACATCGCGATCAATTTGTCAGTCAGCGCTTCAGCCAGTGAGTGAGTCGGAGTGTGTGAAAGATTGAGTGAGTGAGAGGGTGAGTGAGTCAGTAAGTCAGTCGGTCATATGGCAGGTCAACCAGTCATCAGACTTTATTGTCTTTATATCAACATGATACCAGATTTTGATTATCGTTGACTATCATACTGATAAACATTACCTACAGGTTATAAAATAGACACGAAAGGTTAACTAATGCTACCTAAACGGTAGCTTACACCACCTACAGGTTATATAACAACATTTACAGGTTACACAACATCTTCTAGACCGTTGCTAACACTACATACTGGTTACATAACACCACCTACAGAGTAGTTAACACAACCTACAGGTTACCTAACCCTATTTACAGGTGATATAACATAGACATGTGCTATCTAACATCTTCAATACGTTACATAACTCCTCACAGGTTACCGAACAATACCTATAGCTTACCTAACACGATCAACAGGTTACCCAACATGTATCAATTACTTAACATAACTTCAGTTTAAGTACCAATGCTGCCACAAGTTACCTAACACTACCTATTACCAACTGCATTTATTATCTAATATTAACTAAATATGACTATTTGCAGGTTTATTTTGGCTATCCACACATATCGACTTTCATTTACCCTGCGAAAATCCCAAACTTTCTCCCTCCTCCTCCCCCCATTATGGTTACTGTTAACTCCATCTCATTCTCAATTCCAATAACAATCCCCATTCTAAATTTCATCTGTTCATTGCCCCACATCTGTCCCACATTCCCACGTTGACTATTGCGCAAAAATTCTATTACGTCCTCGAATCGCCTTAAAATTTATTTTATTTTAATGCGTTTCTCATTGAATTGTTATATCCAATGCCCTATTAATGCGTCCCATTAATTTGATATCCTGACAGGTGTGCTACTAAGTACCCAATTATTTTAGTGTACTACCACCGTCCTTTTTATAGACTGCTACCCAGAGTATCAATATTTTAGTGCCCAACTATAGTGTTCCAATGCCTGGCCTTAGTTTTCTGTGCTACATACTACTCAATTAATTTATTGTACTACCTATAGGTGTTGTGTACTCCAGGTCAATGTGTACTCTCAACCACTCATTGTTTTAATTAATTACGTAATATTTCATTAGTTTATTGAACCACCCAGTACCCTGTTATTTTAGTGTGATATCCATTTTGTAATTGTGATGGTGATGCGATACTTCTCGTCACGCTGCCGATGAATGTTCGCCAGATTGGTAAATAAAAGGCTACTCGAAGGAGAAACGAAAGAAAACGAACTCCATATAAACTACGGCTTGTTAATTAACTCGGAGTCAAGTTAATTTACATATAAGAGAACAATGTCACGGCGTTGTCGGCTGTGAAGAAGGAAGAGTCAGAAATATAATTATTTATGGAATAAATGCCAACACGTTTTATAACTATTGATAGGGAATGGTGAGTGTGCGTTGGTGTGTGTTCGGCAGGGAGGGGTTGGGGGAAGGAGGTAGAGGGCCGGGAGGGAGGAATAGTTGGTCAGAACGTCTCAGACACGATCACGGCTCGATTAAAATGTTGATTAATATGTCATCCGTGATTAATTGGCTTCTTTATTAGAATAACTTCACAAAACGTCATCTATCTCCATCGTTCACCTCAAGTTATGGTCTGTTCGATCACGATGAACCCGACACGGGGCGACATCTGACGGTCGTCACAGGGCGACATCCGACGGTCGGCATAGGGCGACATCTGACGGGCGGGCGTCTTACAAACTACTGTTGGCACGAACGATTTTTGACACATATACGCAGGCATTCTGTTGACACACATGGTTTGTTGCTGCAAAACAATGTTTCAACGTATGGTCTCGTGACACATGGACAACTGATAATGAAGCTATGGTTTTCTCAGGTATGCGATTTTCACATAGAAAGTTATCAAACTCATATAATCTAATTTTATACACCAAACTTAAAGCAATTTATCTTTGTTTATGATTTTCCATTAATCATATTATATCATATCATATCATATCATATTATATAAATCCTAGTTTATTAATTGCTATAGGTATATAAATATATAAACTATATAAACAAACAAACAAGAAAAGGTCAATACTACAAGTACAATACAGGAAACACTTCTAGAAAACAGCGAAGTGCACCGGAAGTGTCCCGTCCATGTGACCTTTGTTTGACCTTCACCGTCACTTCCTAATCTCGACGTGAGAAAATGGAAAAATCCTGTACTCAGACCGGTCTTCGGACAGCCTAGGAGAGCTTCCACGAGTGATGAATGATTGCGAGTTTGATAAAAAGTAAAAATAATAATTAGATTTTTTCAAATATTATTATCGCCCCAAAACGCGCACAATTGGTTTCTGTTGTGCGTTAAGATGGCCGAAGATTTATTTCTCCGGAAGTCGGTTCTCCAAGATGATTGATTGTGGATTGGATGATATTGTGATGGGTTTGTTCGGATGTGACAATTTGTGTCTACCTCTGACAATATGAAATGGTTGTTCTCGGTGTGGAAATATGAATGAAAGGTTGTTTTTTTCATTGACACAATGTGACATTCGAGTTACGTTCGAGGCAACTGCATAAGACTGTCATAACACGGAACTTTGTCTTGGATTTCGACAATACGACCAGCGGGCTTTTCTCAGTGACAACCTGTGACAGATTTTCTCTCGATGACAGCTCTACAATATGTTTCTCCCTTTGAGGATGGAAAGACGTGTTTGTTTTATGAAGACGTGACAATGTGTTTCTCACCACAAGAATACAACAATTTGTTACCTAATGTGGTAATGTGATAAGTCATAAATCGGCCGTGCCACAGGAAGCTGTTGTTTCGTTCGACGACTTAGTGCGACACTCAATTTCTTTATAGAATATTGCCACAAACTATGACGATTTGTGGCAACGTGACAATGTAGAAATATTTCTCCATACATCGCTTTGTTTCCGTTGTTTAAGTGGCATACTTTTTTTCTGTGACGATGTGACAATCCGTGATAATCATCTGTCAAGTTTACGTCCCTCATTATAACCAGATGCCAGCTGAATCCGTCCCGTTCCCCAAGACCGCCATGCTGGGTTTCGGCAGGAAATCAAACTGACAAACAGTCTCCGAGGCAACGCGTTGCAGTTGACGCGACTTCGGCCAGGAGAGACCTTGGCTAGATTCTCAGCTAGGAGGCGCCATTAAACGTTGGCGGGCGGTAGGATAAGTGGGAGAAATTAATTGCTCCAGCGAGATGTCTAAACACGGGATTTCCGCCGAAACGGGACAAGCCAAACAACAACCAAACACAAACCAAACGCTAACCAAACGCAGACTAAACGCTAATCAAACATAGACCAAACACTAACCGAGTACAAACCAAACACTCGAAATCGATGCGGCTTTTCTTTGTAATTTCCTTTTGGTAATTAGCACACACCGAAATATGACGCCATGTTGATTGTGGAATGGTACCGAGCTGTCGTGGTAGCCTAACGGTTGTTGACGCGACGGTCGATTTCGTGTAGTGACGTCATCGGTCGGCCACGACCGTGCTCGCTGAATGGAGCATTCAGACGGAAGTGGAACAAGTTAGGTCACGTGACAAGGGAGAAACTTCCGGCATCTTTATTTTTTACTCCGTTTGTTATCTTTCTTCTCAAATAAATATTGTCAAATACACCAGCTTAAAAGTAATTAATGGCTTTAGCTCGTACTGGCCGCCATTGTTTCTACGTTGAAGATGACGAACACACATCAGAGTTAGTGACTGAGTAAACTGCTAAATTAGGTTTTGGCGGCGTTCTCAATTGTAACAAACGGCCAACGGTCATTAGACGGGCAAATGGGTTGACCGGGAGAAAGCCATTTACCGAAGGATGAAATATCCGACGGTTAAATTTCGGATTCTATCATATGAGATTTTGAATGCTTTAAACTGCATTACCGGCTATAGCAGTGAGGCTATCAGATGAAGGGCTTCACCAAAGTTCGGAGTTCAACCGTAACTCTGCGGCGACCTGCTGCAGTCAGAAGTACACGGCTAATGGAGAAAGTCCAAAGACGAGTGCGGCCTATGGATGTGTTAGTCGTTTAGTCACAGATAAGGCAAAGAAAATCGCTCTGTGTAGTAATTCGAATAATAGCCTCAAACGAACTGGGAAGGGATGTTCCGATGTACCCGTTGTTCTGTTGTTATTGTTGAACTTTGGGTACAGGACCCCGACTATCGCCTACTGGGCACAACCGAAGTAGTTTTTATTACAATATTAGCAGAATTTTAGAATATTTCAGCGGCAAAATGAGACCGATATGGAAAAGATGATTGTATTTATTAGTGATGCGTTTGGCTAATTAATGTTCAGTATCACGGAGTACTGGCTAAGGATAAAATCGTACCATTTGTTTATTTCTCGTTGGCCTGAATATGCCCGGTACAATACGGGCCATTTAAACCTGATCTAACCCGGAATCAGGCAAAATATGAATCCACGACAACAGCTCCGCCCCCTTCAATTACGAGAGATCATGAAATGTTTCCGTCTCTTGATGTCAAAACGCCCACATCAAAATGTTGGACATAATCCGCTGAAGTTTCGGCGTTTTATCTGTGAGTCCTGGAACTACGGCGGCTTCCATTCTCTAGTTGAGTATTCGCATCCTACTGTTTGGAGGCTCATCAATAACATCAATCAGGATCAGGACAAAGTTTTGTTGGCACCGACGTCTCGTCTAAATCCTGTAGACAACAACCAAAGAAAGGAAATTTGTTTTTTTTCGATCGGATGGAAATGAAAAATTAAATATTGAATGTTGAAAATATAACTAGTTATAGTCCGACTTATAACAATAAAACTTTCTGTGCATCCGTTTGTTTAAACATTTCTTAATAACATATACAATTTTTAAGATATTGTTATGTAACAATTTCGTGGTCATTCATTGGGTTTTGTCCTGAGTTTTTTTTTCTCCAGGAGGTATTGTCACCAGGGAGTTTTGTCTGGATGCAGTAAACGCATTTCGTATGTGGATACCATTATCTACGCCCACACGCAGAATAGGGCATCCGTACATCCTGATTTCTGGTCAGACTCAAACGGTCGACAAAACGGTCCCAAAACGTCACGATGAAGCCATTTCTGTTTGGGTTTGTTTGTTTGCATCGGCGGCGAGTGGCGAGCGGTTTATATATATATATATATATATATATATATATATATCCCCTCTCTTTATCCCTCTATCTCCCTCTTTCCTTCCCCCTCCCTTCCCTGGCTCTATCTTTATTGGCATGTTTGTGAGTTAGTGAGCAAGTAGTTATACCTGGAACATATGGCCGAATTAACCGACAAAACGGCTCTGGACAAATTCCCGCTGGACAGAACCCCACTGGATAGAACCCCACTCATTCGACAGCCCACTTGGACAAAACCCCACATCACCCATAAATTAACCAAAAAGACATTTTCTTTCTTTTTTGAAATTTTTGGATCACATATTTCACCTTCTCGTACTTCCATCTAACACTGTATCCAACGCCCCTCGGTGTATCTACAACTGATGGTGATGTCAACCGGACGGTCAGTACAGAAAATGTGCAACTTTGTCTGAAGCAAACGTGTGCGTCGGCGTGTGCGCTTGACTGGTGGCTTAACACGGTCTTCACACAGCGGCGGGCAGTGACAACCTGGAGCCTCGCACCTGGCGGATGACATCAGTAACTCTCCAGATGGTCGGGGTGAGCGTGCAGTACTCGCTCGGAAAATCCATTGTTCCAATCCTCACAGACGATGTGGGTTTCTGATACTTTTATTCGTAGCCAGCAATTAAAGGAAACCATACACTACTTTACTCCTGTGTGGCTTCCATCTGACATGCTGTAAGGGAGTATCTCCCTTTATACACTAAACACTTAGTTCAGCTTCTGGGTAATTAAGGTAGATCAGTAATAACATAACAACCTACTCTTGTATGGCGTTGTTTATTGATTCAACTGTAATAAACATGAACAAAATATCAATTCAATACACTAACAAATACATCGATCTAATTAATTAGTACTTTTATCTTTCGGAGTGAGGCTTTCTGCGCGAATCGTGATCAATTTGCGGGTCTTTGATCGAGCGGGAATTTGACTTGTGGGCTTTTGTCACAGAGGGGATTTTTGTCCCGGATCCGTGGTCGATAGGTCACGCACTAGTGAAGTGAGATGACCCGATAAAACATTAGATAAGACGTAGGAAACTCAATGATTCGAACCGAGACGTGTAAAACTATATATACAGTACACTACCATCTATTCTGTGGGACCTATATGTGGTTGTATTTTTTTAACGAACGACTGCCCATAAAACGCCCCACAGTCATAACACTTAACACTGAGCTCACTCAACGAATTCCTATTTTCGCTCGCGAAATCTGCGAAATCCTTTCCTCGCTTCCTATATTCTCCGTCCAGAACGAGGCTGATCTGACCCGAAGACATTTCCGGATAGAAACGCGAGGCCTCGCCTCCTCCCAAGAGTCGTCGAGGCTTTGGACGGCCGAGAAGAATGCGGCGACAATTTGTTATAAAGGATTCGGCGGCTTCGCGGTCCCGATCTGATCGAAGTAACAAGTCCGCCGGCCGCCCCCGAGGAATACCCCCCCCCATACCACGGCAGCCCGGGGGAGAAATATCCGATGTATTGATACTGAGTAAACAGCGTGTGGTGTTT
>JAODUP010001788.1:0-52348 GCA_025642065.1 Paralvinella palmiformis
GAAACCAAATTCATATTAGCAGGTTCCTTCTCGATATGGCGCCCTTACTGTGCTTTGTCTGTTTTTTCGTCGTCTCATCCCCATTGCCTAGTGCCCATGATTTCGACCAAGGGGATAGCACAACACCTCCTTCATGTCTAATTTCCGGTTCTGCGAAATGAGCAGCATCTGGCGGAAAACACGGTTATTTTCTTTCAAAATGATTTGTTGTTTGTCTCTATTGATGACAATGCTTTTTCTGCTGTTATTGAGTATTCTAAGCTTCAGTTCTTAATTGGATCACCAGTAGTAATAGATACAACCTCTGACCCTTTCCTTGCGATTCGTGAACTCTGTAGGTCGGGATGACCAATTCCCTTATCGTGTAAGGAAATTGACTCTCTTACTTTTCTCAGGGGTTCGGCCCTCTATTCTGCATTGAGATATTAGTGAATAACAGCTGTTTTGTTGAGGATAAAGCCTCTTATTCGCCCAGACGTTTGGGTGTCTCTATTCACTTCTCCTCCAAGGTTAGGTAAATAGGAATCTTTCCGAATGGATTGGCTATTCCGAGTTGAACTGAAAATCCGCCATTGAGAGAAGTGCATGTGGGTATGGGTTGGTATCTTCCAATAGTGATATTTGGGAACAGTACACAGGAACATACCAAGAATAGTTTGTTTTATCCGTAGCAAAACACCAGGGTATCATCACTCTGATACATGCCAGATGAAATTGCCAATTACCCTCACGGTGAGCACGTATCAAGCCAAGCAGTACCTCGATAATATCCACATAGCTCAGCCAGAATACCACGAATCTTCACGCCGCATAATGTCTAGGTACTATCCAAAGAGATGTAGGATCCTTTGCCGAGAATCATTACTTAACGTTGACTGAAGGGTGGTTGCACATGTATTTTCATGCATTTGGGAAACAAGGTGCAATGTCTCATTCAGATTTTGAAGGTTTCTGGTATGGTTTACCTCCAACCAACATAAAACCCAGTTCAAGCCACCCTGAGTACGCGGCCATATGGAATGGTCTTCTCCCCACCAACAACTAGCTTTACAATGTAGTCTGGCAGTTCGAATTTGTCAGTCAAGTCCTAGCGATTAGGATGTCAGGTTTCTACAACTTCCTTCATACTTTTACCATCTTTAATACAATATCGTAGTATTAGTGCTGCCTGTGCAACTATTTGCTTATACTCGTGGCCATGTTGGTATGTTTATAATTTTGATTTTACATCTAGAAGATCGCAGGCAATAACATCCATAGTTAGGTTATGTGGACGGATATAAACCCTGCGGCCAGCGGTGAAAAAAACTTAGCGAGTCGCCAAACTCTGTTTATAAATTTCTATGAATGTGCATGTTTGTCGATTATTCAATGTTAGCTCCTTTATCCCGAATTGTTGACTTACGTTTATTGAGAGGAACAATGCGAGGATTTAGAAATATATGTGTGCGGATATATTCATACAACAATTTCAAGGAATCTTTCACTGTTTTTGTTTTCTGTTTTGTCATCACATTTTGAATGGACCTTTCGTGTGAACAATTTGTACCAATTACGATAGTAATGTGCCTCTGCTGCAACAATGTCCCTGGAAGTTACAGAGTATGACACTAAAATGTGCTGCGAACGAAGCGCACGCCGTACGCCTGCTAGTGGGTCCGGGATGATGCACACCCGGGAATGTTTTGAAATTTAGCCCCAAAGAAGCCATATAGGAGATTTCAGAGTTCATACATATCATCAAATCCTTCATCATCAAATTCATCTGAATCCTCATCACTGTCACAGTCCAACTCTTTCCTAACCATTGCAACTACATGAATTTCTGCCTAATCAGCATAACTGTCACTGCCTCCTATTTCTTCAGCCACAACATCATCTGTTACCTGTGCAATCGTCTTCCCAAACAGTTGAGCGGACTTGTCATTTCGGTTTGTGTTGCCATGTTTTAAACCCTTGGCTTCTTCCAACGTTTTGCCCCATATACCTCTTTGAACATTGTATGAAAGCCATGGTCTACCAATCTGCCACTTTGGTAAGAATGTTCTGACTTTTTGTTACTTTTGGGGGTTGGTTTCTCCTGCTCTTTCTGCTCTTTCTCATTGGATTTTGCTTTCTTTATATGTTATGTAATTTCCTCAAGTGGGAATTTTCTTTTCTTCTCTGCATAGTTCTGATTTTCGCTAGTTATTTCTGTTTTCTTCGTTAATTTACCTAATGTATTCATGTTTACATCAAAATATGAAAGGTCAAATGTCGAGTTCGCGTCAATAACAGCATTTCACCGAGTTTCTAATTCGTTCTGTAAATACCCGCTTGAGGAGAAAAAGCCCAAGAAGTCGTTCATTAAGGTCTTCATTGCAATATCTCAAATAGTTTTGTCAGCCCGAAGGTCACGGCCTGTATCAAAGGTTCTCTACTCCGTGTTCCTTTTACATACTTGTTTTTACGTTCACAGAAAATGCACACCTTATCATATACACGTGATGTTTCTTCAGCTCCCGTTTGTCGCAATAATTGCCTTGGTTCTGTCTTTTCCCCTTCAGTTCTAACCAATTCTTGCCTTTTTACCACATTTTGTAGTCGTGTCAGTTCCTTTCTGAGCGTAAATAATGATAGGTAGTCACGATGATACAGTACATTGGCTACAAGACTTAAGTTGTCAGTCGACAGTTTTATGTTAGGTTCAAAATGCCGTATCTCTGCAGCATCACAAAGGCTTTTCCAAGATTCCAGATATCTCGGCCTCGGCAATTGATCATGTGGAGAGTTTTTTTTCCACAGATAATGCAGGGGTCAAGTTTGTGACATTTATGTGGGGCCTCTGCCATGGTTGTACATCTGAAATAACAGAGTTTATCAGAATTAGGATCCGACAAGTGGCAATGCCTAGTGGGCATTGGGGGTAATAGAAATCATACAGCATAGTCCTAGTCACTCCACGAACGTGTAGTTTAGGCTATACCTATACAATTTAGATGGTACTTTGGATAAGCGACTATATATATCTACAGTACCCAGGTTACTAATATGAAATATAATAGGTCTATTATAATACTAATATATGCTAAATTACGGGCGGAAAGACGATTGATACAGTGTGAGAATCCACACGATTACATGATTCTAATAAACTTTGTGGGAGGCACAACAAATGGGTCACAACCTACGCGTAGGAAACCGATGTGGGCGATAACTGATGAGCTTCTGGCACACAATAATGCGTTCATAAGGATGCCTCAACCAATACGAGCTCCGATGATAATTAGCCTTCAAATGGTCTACATTGAAATAAAGGTTATTTTGTAATGATGTTCACATTATAGCTTAAAGAATTATTTATGATATCGCTTCTTTCTCTAAAGTGGTTAGCGTTATCGACGGGACACATATACTTAATAGTTGCAAGATACATATTTGTCTAGTTGCGGGATACATATACGTATAAATTATAAATTTACGAATACAAAATAAATGTTTATATCAAATTAGCCTAACTTGTTATATCCAAGTAATTTTTATGATTCCTTATATCAGCTTATTAAAAATATGATACTACCCCTACCCCAAAATAGCCCAAAAGGTTTATATAATAAAACGCTTCACCAGAGTAAAAAAAATTCAAACAAGACCATATAATGGGGATTATGGATGGAATATAAACAGAGAGCTTAATTATAGAGATGCGTTACTCTTGCCACGCCATGTTGAATTTTGAACCAGTGGCGCCCCCAGCGACCGGAGGTTTTTCTCAGATAAACAAAAGCTCTGGTTGTCCACATGTGATCGTGTACATGTGTGCGCATGGTTGCTAATACTAGTACTATATGTTACATAATCACATACTCTTTTATTAATTAACACTTTAATTGTGCACACATGGTAACGGAAAACAACGAAGCTCTGAAACTGTAAATAAAGAATTAAGTGATTTCACAGCCCATGCAGTCACTTAATTCAGAGAATACAATTTGCGATCACTTGACAGCTGATCAGAAAATAATTGAACATGGTTTAGGTTATTTCACAGTTTTGTGTATGGAAGGCGTATGTTTTATAAGTTTTTTTAATGAAAACTATTAGGTATATATGAGGTAAATACAAACATACTTTCATCATGTCAGTTTATCATAATCCATAAATTCTTATTTATTTGGTTATATACATATAATTGTATATACAGCTATTATAACGCAACCATATATTCATCATGTGAGTTTATCATATATTAACTAACAAAATCATAAGTTCATTTAAACTCTACACCTCAATAATATAGACTATGCAATATATAGGCCTGCCCAGCTGAGAACAAAGAATATACATGGAATATTAACAATGTTTATGTTTGCGTTAACATGTTAGAGATAGAGAAATTAGTACTTTCATACAATAAGTGGCATCAAATCTCTTGTGCCACGGGTTCATCTATAGGTACAATAAGTCATTTGTTATCAAATGGACAGAATAACCCAAATTGCTTCCAGCTCTAAACAACCACTACTACAGAAATATCACATTTAGTCCAGATCAGTGAACTGTTTAAAGTTAGACAGAATATACCCAGAGATGTAACAGACACATGCATTGACTACTGCAACAGATAACTCCAGTAAATCTGTAACGAAGAGATTGGCTTGTTTACATGGTATCTCATCATCATAGAACTTCAAGGACTGAAACAGAACATTATCTTGTAAAATAATGACTTGAACGAAGTGCACACAACAATGTGTAAACACATGTTTTACGTTTTTCAAGTTGGTTAAAGGATTTGATTTGATATGCATTTAAGATATGAAGAGAAGTATACCAATTAAAGCAAATGGACTGAATATTCAAGTACTAATTCAGGTGCTGGTAATCCTTTTTTGTATTAAGATATGAAATGGGCTGATAAATTTCATGGGTTTGATGCCTTGTTTCTTATTTAATTAATTTTATAATACCAATTTTCACCATTAATATTTATATATATTAATTACCATCACAGCTGGCCCTATCTCCTGTATAGGCCTCTTTGATTTCAGTGGATACATGCGGTAGCTTTGGTACATCAAAAATAGTTGGAATAGCATTCTAGATAAGTTTATCTCTTGTCTGGTTTATGAATTCCGTTTCAGTGAAGTGTATATCATAAATTCTACAATTAGTATTCAAGTAATTTAAATCTTTCCTCATCATATATCTGAACAACAACTATTAATAACCCATCTTTTACTTCTGTCAATAGAAAAAATAACAAAATAAATGTTTCTACCACTAGTTGAGGTATTTAATAATTAATTTCATAACATTTAAATTATAAATAGAAGTCCATATATATCAATAAGTACCAATTGCTTACGTTTAAAAATAAATATGGATGCAGGTGATCATGTAAATACTCAGCTATTTATAATTATTGGGGAAAAATTATCTGATTATAGTAATGTCCAATTATATTATTAACAATAATAAAGTAAAATATACCTCCCGCCCATAACATCTTCAGTGGCTCCAGTACATGTAACTGTAAGCTTATGTATATCTTACATACCCATTTTGTGATTAATAGGTTGATATTGTTCAATAAAATTTAATCAGATTTTGTCTGAAACAAATATAGATCTAGATAGATCCTGCTTGGTCCTACTGCTTGGGTCATGTCAAGTAGGGGTGTGTCTAATTCAAATTGTTATGCTTATTTTTTTAAATATCCTTTATTTAAAAAAGCCAGAACATATCAAATTTTTACACTAGCTTTCATTTACTTTCGGGTATGTCTTTATTTGTGCATACTTTTTCTGTTACTGCAGCCAAAAGCGGCGCAGAATGAACCAGTGCCATTAGGCGCCATGTTAACGAAGGGAGCTATCGGTGACAATCTACCTACGGGCCCTGGCGCTCCATGAATTAAAAATGGCGTCCCAGCGTGATCTACGTGTTTATCGTTTTGACTGGTAGTCGTGTATTGTCAACAAACTGTCATTGTTCGGACCAAACACAAATACGTCGTTTGAGAGTACACTCAGTCGGGATATCTAACCAAAGCTTAAACTTTTACGTCTGGATCGTGCATAAGTATGTTGGAAAAAATCAATATGTATAGAGGGCTACATATAATATAATATATATATATATATATATATATATATATATATATATATATATATATATATATATATATATATATTCAATTTTGGTTTTTACAATTTGACAACATTTGTTTGAATGTATCAGAATTTGTGACGTAAACAACTTGAAAGTACAAAATAAAATGTTTATAGGTTATTGATAGTTGGTCTTCAAGCATATATTATGCTAATTATAAAAATAACGTGTCAATCAACTGCATAATTACATTTTCTAACTTCACTGGAGCATCTCCCTTTTGTTTCATTTTACGTTCCAGGGTTATTCTCTCATCATCCCCCCCCCTTCTCTATAAGAACTTGAAGGCTGATATCAATTATATCAATCAATCAATCAATCAGTTAGTTTGACAGTCAGTCAGTCAATCAGTCCATTAGTCAGTAGGTCATTATAGGTGTGGTTATTCAATATATAAAACCGTGTTCCGATAAATGGTAAATCTGTCACAGATATTTTGTGTGTGTGTGCGCGTGTGTGTGTGTGTGTATGTGTGTATGTGTGTATGTGAATATGTGTGTATGTGTGTGTATGTGTGTCTGTGTGTAAATTGATGTGTGTATGTGTGTGTATGTGTATGTGCATGTATATGTGTGTGTATGTATATGTGTGTATGCATGTATGTATACATATGTATATATATATATATATATATATATATATATATATATGTGTGTGTATGCGTGTGTGTATATGTGTATATATGTGTATGTATGTTTTTTGTATACATATGTATGTATGTGTGTATATGTGTGTATGTGTGTATGTGTATATATGTATGTGTATATATGTGTATGTATGTGTATGTATGTGTATGTATGTGTGCATGTATGTGTTTATGTACGTGTTTATGTATGTGTGTGTGTTTATGTGAATTTGGGTGTTTGTGTGCGTGTGTGTGTGTGTGTGCGTGCGTATTCATTTAGAAGATAAACAATTGACTAGTCTGATATTAGTATGTACATTAACTAGCAGATGCATTGTTCTAGGTTAATTAACCGATTAATAGATTTGTCCCCGATGTATATTAATATCTTTACATGATTAACTTTATGTCACAAATTAATGTTAAGGTGATTCGTTTTATTATGACGGGAAGTTGTAACATAATCTGTATAATAGGTTTGGATATTTTGCAATAATTAATTCTGTAAAATACCATTCAATGATACGTTTTATTATTGTAACTTGATCATAAAGATCGGTACAACTCTTAAATCAGATATATCTTTATATAGCGGATGAGTAGCAATTTAGTTTGGACTAGAATGTCTTCCTTTGTGGTTGCTTTGATAAAGTGGACTGAATATCTGCCCTTTGATGTATACCAGTCTAATCATAAACTAACTTCCTTTCTGTAGCCGTTATTCTTAGCCTTCCATATAATCCCTTTCCATTTGTTAGAATGATTCTCCTATTATTTAGTCACTAGTATATGTAATAATTCGAACGATGGTAGTTACTGATTGCTGCATTATTCTCAAATATGTCGTTAAGCCAATAAAGATATATCAATATATTTCTAACTGGAGTTGAATACCCTAAATCAGACGATGAAACATTCTTATTTGTCAATTCACTGATAATCTTCTACCGAATTTAAAAGGCATTGATCTCTCTGACTTCTAACAAAGAGACACAGCTTTAATGTCCCATAATATAAACCCAAAATGTGAAGTTTCTTGATTCCAGCAGTTACCAGTAATTGACTGAATACCTCCATTCAAATCCAAAAATTAATTATTTGAAGCTCAATGTAAACCTTGATGTGAGTGAGTTATGGCTTGAATATTATTTCTCAATATTTGACTAGATGTAGAATATTAATCACAAGTTAATGCGATGTTTTTCTTTTGAGTTTGTCAAATGATTATCTGTAGATGTGTGACAGCTCGAGATGGATCGTAACTTTTTATCATTTTAACTCCATTCGTTTCGTATTTTCAGGTTTTTAAAGTTTTTAGTATGCCTCAGTTGTAAGACGATAATTCTACATTACTCGTAGTAATATGTTGTATATAATGTAGTATATGGGATCACACATTTGAAAACAAGATATTAATATACAAAATTGAACTATTATCACAACATCAAATACTTTAGTTGCATAAAACTAGATATCTTAGAGATAACGAACAACCTAAATCAAATTTGCTAATTTTATATTAACTGAATATAATAAGAAAATTGAAAAGAAACGTTGAGTAGTATTCGTTGTTTGTTTACATTTTACAAGAGATCCAAATAGTCTCACAAAATATGACTTTTTTATCAAACCTATGGCTAAATACTTATACTAGTCCTTTTTGGTCATTAGATGTCACTCTCAAAATAAATGTGGTATGATCCTTTACGCAGACTGGAATAGTAAACATGTCACCGAATAATTACATTACTTAACTGTGAAACGAAACTGTAAACCGATAAATATTGACGTGTCGATGATTTTGTTCAGGGGCACCAATAGAAGTAATAATTACAATTTAATTTTCAAAAGGCCCTTTAAGTGTGTGCTGTGGATATATTTTCAATAATTTTACTCATCTGTAATTATATTGACTACGGATAGCGCTTCGTCTTTAATAACTGCCATCATAGACTTCGCATAAAATGTCTATATTCAAGTTTAGTATAATACTTCTACATTGGTTCCCATAAAAGTCGACTTTCCAATATTTACGTCAATCATACTACACGAAGTAACATACGCGAATTTGTAATGACATTGCTGGCTCCATTAGCCAATTAGCCAGATCTTGTAAAATATTTATTGTTTTATATCATGTTAAATTCTGCTGACATGATATAAACCGATATTACATTTGCTTTTTCAATATTTGTTGTTATAGTAATTACTAACTTCCAGGGTTTCCCCAGCTATATTACGAGCGAGGCGGCCCCTGTCACGCTGACTTTGTACACCGCCTCCCCGCAAATATGCCAAACAATCGCCACCTGGTTGCTATTTCTACAACGCTATCTCGTTGCTATTTCATCGTCAATAAGCGTTATAAAATGATGCCACAAAATCATATACATTTCTGTAACATAGCGCATTTAGCAACGATGTATTTTAACTTTGACCAACCCAATACCTTTAAGCTATGATTCGATGCGGGATACGAATAAGGAAAAAATGGAAAAACGTGTAAAGCGCTTCCATATGTCCAGATGCGGCATACGATTTAGCCTGCGAATACGTATCGACGTGGCTGCGGAAAACTAAATCGTTCCATATAGCGAGTCGTACGGCAACCTAGTAAAATAAAACGCTTACAACTAGATTATCTGGTCAACCTGAGTTAATTGGTGGAATTTCGCCCAATCAAATTGTAGTTTCTTGACCAGATTATTTTATGCTCCTTGTTGAAGATGGTTCCTGTTTATGTCATTCACCCATTAGTGGTGCTTTCTTTGTTTATTACGATTTTCTAATTGCATAAATATTATATGCAAAAACAATCAATAACAAGTTATGTTGCTCCATTTCTAACAGAGAAACCTGCAACTTTGGAATGATTAGCGGTGGTTTTTGCATGAAAATCTTTGGGATATTCCTGAATAAGGATTCTAAGGATGCAACAGCAGGATATTGTAATATTGTTTTAATAATAAGCACACATTTAAGCACACGGGGGGGGGGGGGACACACGCACACGCACACACACACACACACACCTGTTTTATATTTACAGTCCATTATGTATTTATAATGTATTGCCATGTTCTTGACATGAAAATATTCAGCAATAAATGGTATCGAAACTAATATATATTTCGTTAATTATTAGTATTAGTAGTAGTATTGCTGTTGTTGTTGTTTTTATTACTCACTCCTTTTCAATTTTATCACTTTTTTTTTAAATATCGATATGCTAAATCGGTTGAACTCGACTTCGTCAACGCTGCACAGACGAACTTTCCGAAAAGAAGAAATCAAAACGCTATACCTTCGCCTCAGCTAGCTATCATTGCACTAACCGTGCCAACGAACACTGCAGAAGTTGAGCTATTGTTCTCCACTATGAAAAACTATTTGTTGGAAACATCAAACTATTGTGAAGATAAGAAGTTTCTTCAAACTTAGATTTAAGGATTGCAACAAAATGACTGGAACAAAGTTATCTTATTATTGTCTGAATAATAATTAGATACTTGTGTAAATATATTTAAAATCAAATTGACAGCTATTTGTTAAGGATGGATAACTATAAGCCAAAGGCTTCCTTGTTCATATTATATCTGGAGTTTACCGCTTATATTGTCAAAATTACTGCTAAAAACAACATGTGATTCATCATAATTATGATGGTTGCCTACCAAATGGTATACAAAAATAATAAGTGATATGTTGAGTTCGTGCTTCAGGTGAGGACCACACCGAGGAACCGGCTCTAGAAGAACCACAGTGTAGCCTGTATCCACATATCAGCATACCTGCACTAATGGGGGGGGGCAATTTCGGTGACGTTGTTCGCAAGTTCTACCAAAGGAACCCAAACCTCCGAATTGGATACAGCAAAGAAGGATACGACATTTGTGGCAACTTTGTCTGAACAAAGAGAACCAAAATTACTGACTTGCAGTGCTCAATAAATGTGTTTTATTCTAACTTTCTAGTTTAGTTTATTTCTTTCCCATGCATAATATTCAAGCAGAAAGGTTCAAATATACCTAAGAATAAGCTATTAAAAATACAACTTTCTGGGACCTAAGTTTAATCCTGTTTATTTTATTAGTCTTCACACAAATTCTCTTTAAACGATTTATTATAATGTATTTCAATTGTTTCATGTCCGACTTTAGTGACAAAGTTTTGGTGCCGTTTATAACATTTATGGCATGATATACAAGAAACAGTGTTGGTAATTGTAGATTGCGAAGCAGTATAAGGATACCGTATCAAAGAACTAAGCATATATGCTATACAAAGATAATACTCACTTTATAGGCATAACACTAATTTTAGGCGTAAATTATTTTTGGAATATAGATATCAAATTAATTGAGCAAAGAACAAATAAATAAATAAACAATGTTTTTGCCTATTTTCCGCCTTGTTCGGGATTAATTTCCTACAATACATCTCGATATATCAATCAATTATATAATCGTAGTTGAAAAGAAAACAACAAAAATATCCCTTTATATTTATCATGGGGTGTAAATAATTCATAGTAATTCTTCATACAGAAATGAAACTTCATCAACCAAATTACTATTGTCTTCCAGTTTCTAGATAAATGAACCTTATTTGGATGAGAGGCGTCACTTAATAGGTCTGGAAAATACCTAATAATGATAAGTGGCTTTTTATCTCTATTGGGTATCTTATTGTGGATAATGTTTGTCGTTTATAGCATAAAATATTATGTGTTCTTGCGATCGGTCACTTTGCTCCTAATATGTCAGTAAGGGATAAAGTCACTCATTTATTTCTTGCTGCTGTCGAATACTTCTTATTTAATTACCTGTCTGGCCAACGTGCCCATTGATTTTTCCATTCTCCAGAGTACAAGTCCCAACGAACGTACTATTTTGTGAATAAAACAAATATTATTTTGCCTGGAGATAAAACACCAAAGACTACCCGTTATTCGGAATGTTTTATTGCTTAAGATGTATTCACTAATCCAATCCCCATAAAGTCAATACCTTTGTTACTTTCAACTCTACATACTTCGAAGAAGAAACAACATAATAACATAGTTGTTAGCCACAAACCTTTGAAATGTATCTAATGGGAATAGTTTATTGGGTACTTATTTTGCGTAAATAAATTATACTTCTTGCTTTATTATTTTCTGAAATTTACCGTTTGTCTTAATGAGAATTTTGTATTTGACTAATGTACAGAAATATCTGTTGTGCTCTTGTACAAATGCTCCAGTTATGATTTACAAGATCACAGCATAGTGTTAATAATTCTAGCGATGTTGCATCAAATATTTTACAAAATCATTACCTGAGAATAATTAAGATAACAGTACTTCGACGATAAATGAAATGCTTAAAAGTCAATTAAAGGTAACAACCCCTTTTAGATTAGTATTACTTTGTTTGTAGATTGTAGCTGATAACTAAAGTACTTATTACACAAACATTTTGTACAATAACATATTATCATGTCTATGTAACCTTAGTTATTCATAATTATTCACATCTTATAAGCATGACACCATATAATATTCATCTCAGTTGTATTATCAACTCTAAATGACGTGTCTAGCAAAAATGTCATATGTGGAACACTTAACCACTATTTTGTGTATGTTTTATTCCAGGTAGATGTCTATTACTGAAGAAAATTATCAACATCTGTAGCTGTCCCATGACTTACTCTTCTCTGTCAGCTACCTAATAAAAGGTACAACTATGTTGACCTGTCAATCTACACCTTTAGTCTGATACGTATGTTGTGTATTGGCTTGATTATTACAATATTTAAAAAATTGAAAATTAATCATTCTCTAATTATGTAATACTGTCATAAGTAGAAGAATAATAAAATATTTATAATTCATAATCAATATGAAGAGAAATATAGTTATTAGTAAATATTATTAACAAATGGTTGGACAGTTCGCTCTGAAATGCACACCACTCTTATTAAGATACTCGTTCATGCTATTTGTATTTCATATTAAAATATCCCTCGATTTATGATATTGGGGAAAATAGCTCTACGATTCTTTTCATATTTACCATAATTTAGACCGTCCTCACACAAAATCATATTTAATCAAACAATCAAACAATGTGAAATTATGAAAATAAATATTGTAAAATAATGAATTATTTTATTACTAATTCTAACGTGTATCGCAGATTGTATTTACTTCTTTGATAACATAATATGTAAAAATTACTTTTTTTAACCTCACAGAAGACTTCCTTTATATTTACTCTATTGGGTTATGTACACCTGAAGGTTTTGAAGTTGTTTAATATTAGTTCAAACGACTGTCTGATATTATATTATTGGGAATTAATAATGTTTTGTGAATAATGCGTAATTCATTTTATTATCTAATTATTATTTTATTATGCATAGCTCTTTAATATTGATATTCTTTAATATGTACACCCATGACTTGGCAATCAAATATATATGTATATATATATATATATATATATATATATATATATATATATGTATGTGTATGTGTGTGTGTGTGTGTGTGTGTGTGTGTGTGTGTGTATGTGTGTGTGTGTGTGTGTGTGTGTGTGTGTGTGTGTGTGTGTGTGTGTGTGTGTGTGTGTGTGTGTGTGTGTGTGTGTGTGTGTGTGTGTGTGTGTGTGTGTGTTTTAGCTGTGTATAATAAGGCACAGGCACAGAGAATCTCGAACCGTGAATTCAAACTCTGGACGTTTCTTCAGGGGACTGAATCCAGAGTGGCGACTTTTCTTGCTGAGACATGTGTAATATCTCACCAGTCCCTAAGCCGCCAAGCAAAATCAAAATACGAATCACCTACAGCCGTGGAGTTTGAGTGTAAAACACCAAAGTCAGATCATGGCAGTAGTGAGAATGTTTAGATTAATTATCTAAGCAGCCCTATTTATAGCTATTTTTAATTGCTGTATCTTTCTTCAAAGCAACACTATATAAACTATATAACCCAATTGTTTTTTTAAATATAAATTAGGGGGGATACATGAGAAGAATAGCTGCTGAAGTCTGAAGAATGTTATCATTTCATCTCCAAAATTAAAACATGAACAAGCCAACAGGTATTAACTATGGCGTAGTTACTGAGTTGTATTATTTAGCCAGGGCGCTGGTCAAACCTGGATAATATGGTCATGGGGTGACTAACTAGTGAAACACATCCCACAAATACAGGTACGAACAGAACTCGAAACCACAGCCTGGAAGTTTTTAGCACGTTGTTCTAGCACTGCACTGTTGGTATACCCTCATTAGGGCGCGGTGATAAAGTATACATATGAGCGTGTCAAATATCTATTTGACTCATTTGTATTAGTCCTGAAAATTTAAAATGAAACTTAACTGTTCCTTTACGTGTAGCTATTGATCACGTAAGATTATACATTTAAGGTTAAGACACACACACAAACACACACACACGCACACAGAGGGGGATTTATATATATATATATATATATATATATATATATATATATATATATATATATATTTACAGACAATTACATCATAATACATTACCAGCGCTAAAGGAACTGTAAAACAACGTTTACTTGATACACCAAAGTTTCAAGATTAAACTCGTGCTCTAGTCTTCCATTGTAATATGACATTGATAAACAGCATCAAATCTGAATACGTTAGTAAATGTAGTGATATACTAAACATCCCTTCATTTAATGACCCACTCAGTTTTATTTTACTTGCCAGCCAATAATGTGTGTAAAATAAAACTAATTATCAATTATCATACGTCCCTAAATCTTCCAAACCTAAACTGGTTTTCAGTGAGACAACGTGTTCGTATAGGGATTTCAATAATAATTCAGGTTATTCAGACGGTTACTGTTTAAGTTGCTTATTTAACATTTACTCTTTTATCGCAGCTGCCTTCACATTGCCCAAAAGGTCACATCCATAGATAATATGTCGTCTGTAGTAGTGATTAAAATGTTCACAAAAGGGACCATCAGGTGATTATATTTAGCGGCTGCAATGGAAAGGTCAAATTTAAAAAGGTCAAAATATTGTCCATCGTTAACTTTGTGGTGTCCTTGGAAACATTCTTATCATTAGTGGGATGTGTTATAGCAGATGAAAATAACTATAATTAAAGCAATTGTTCCATTTTGGCCGCATTTTTATATATAATACTTAACGTTGATCGACTGAATATTTAAATTGGCATAAGTGCAAGTGAAAGTAAACCATCTTCGTATGAAGAAGCATCGATGGTATTCTATTGCTAATTCTTGATGTTCTTTGTTCAGTTTCTTATCTATTAACTGTGATTCTGGCCAAATTATCTAAAAGAGAATCATTAGATCCCAAGAGTGGAAACGAATCTTCTATCAACATGATGGTTTACATTTTGTTATCCAATTGTAATTAAGCTGTATGTTGAAGTCAAGAGTACAAAGTGGTGCTTGATGTTTTACGGCTACATGTGTGCACATGATAGGCTAAATCGGCCGAGCGACTTCCAAATGTAATGAATCGAAGTCAAAGATTAAACACCCATCAGATATACCCACGCCGAGATTCGAACACGAGTGGTAGTAATCTGTGGTCCAACGCACTACCGCTAGACCACGGAGGCGCCGTCAAGAGTAGTAAGTACACACACACAGAGACACACACACGCATAGACACATAGTTCAATATTAAGCTTTAGCAAAATCAATTACTCATGTATTCAAAACATTACGCTTCAAACTAAAACTCTTTTTATTGCTCGCAACTAAAACAAATACCAGTAAACTAGTCTCTGTATATTAAATAGTTTATATTGATGGAGTCCAGGAGTAAGTAACGTTGTCGGTCTGTCATTCCATCAATATGTCTTGATATTCACAAGTTATCTACATTTTGTTAGTAGTTGATCATGATTTTATCAAATTTAATTATATTACCTGCCCTACCTTTCACTTCTTATGTACCTCCAGATCTATTCAGTCGAATGCGTGTTAGCAGATCTTATAATAAGTTGTTTGTTGTCATCATCGCATATTATATCCATAACTGACAATAAACTACCTTCTCTAATAATATATAGACATAACAAATGGACAAAGACAACCAATCACAGATATCTCCTCATATTGTGTGGCATTATACAACTCATCTTAATATGTATTCATAATGTATTTAAATGGTATATGACAAACCCAATTGAGCTAATAATAGGCATTAACGTGCATTTCTGATTATACTCTTTCTTTTTTGGCTCCTGCCGTTGCACCAGTTAATATTTTTTCATGTTGTTGTTGTTATTATTATTATTATTATTATTATTATTATTGTTGTTGTTGTTGTTGTTGTTGTAGTAATAATAATAACATTATTATTAATGTATTATTATTATTATTATTATTATTGTTTGTTGTAATTGTAAAAAAATCACCGTTGTTTATGTCGCTGTCAAGGTAGCGGTTTACCAATTCTCTACTTTTTACTATTTTCCTAATTATGTAATCACAGAGATATTGAGATTCCTATTAGATATGGTGCTACGTTGCATACGACTATATCTCAATCCCAGGATAACATTCATATTTAAGTAATATTATTACCATTTTATTGTTCTACATAGATAACGAAAAAATTAATTAACTAAGTGAATAAATCGGTCAGTCAATTAGTCAGTTAGTCAATAAGAGAATCGGTCAGTCAGTGAATGGGCCAGTAGGTCAGTAAATAGATAGATGGGTGGCATCGGAGTAGGTGATGGGGCGAATGGGTGAATGACTGACTGAGTGATTGAGTCAGTCAGTCAGTCAGTCAGTCAGTCAGTCAGTCCATAAGAGAGTAAAACCGTAACTGACTATTACACAAACAATGACTAGTCAGTTTTCTAGTGGTTTATGTTCACTAATTGCACATTTCCTGGCTTATTTATACACTAATCAGTCTTTGTTGGTTATCTGGAATTGATGCTATAGTCATAGTATTCATATTTATAATGGTGTGAAACAGGAAGCGACGCCTTTCTCAATATTATTCTGTATTTATATAGATGAATTATTGTACAATCTTAGAGCTTCAAATGTTGGATGTTATATTGGCAATGTGTTTCTTGGAAGTCTTGGGTATGCTGATGACTTATGTTTATTGTCTCCAAATAGAGGTTCAATGAATATTATGCTTAAAATCTGTGAAGATTTTGGTAAAGAATATCACGTTATGTTTAACTCGAGCAAGAGTCATCGTTATAATCTATGATCATAGAAGGAAGTACCAGAAGATGATACCGCTATGTTTAAATGGGAAAACTCTACATATTCAGAGGGTAGCAACTCATCTTGGTCACCCAGTTGGTATTGATAATATTAATTATATTGCCATACGCAACTCCACGTGAGATTTAATTTGGAGAACTTATTACGCCATGGAAAAAAATGATTTTTGTTCAGTTGATCTCCGTGCTTTATGTGTCGCACGTATTGTACCAGCAATTATGAATCACCTCTGTGGCAGTTAGATTCCAATGATGTTTAGCATTTTTATGTTACATGGAGAAATTGTATCAGGAAAATATGGAATATTTCCGTTATAACACATTGTCGTCTTTTAAATCATTTATTTCGAACAGATGTCTCGTTTTATGTAATTTTACCAATCATTATCAGAAAGTGCAAATGTTTGTACTCATCTGTGTTATTTTCTAATAATATTTATTTTGTCGGCGCCAAATATCAGTCGTCCGTTGATGTATAGATTATTAATTCATTAAAAACATTCTTTGGTTTCACATTCACAAAGAGTTGTGCAGATATGAAAAGGGAGGACATTCTCTGTGTAATAAAGACAAACGTTAATAATTATACATCAATGATAAACAAATATTAATGTTGTGTGAAAGAAGAATACAATAAACTATCTAGAATGCGTTTCAATTGTTAAAGGCCTACTTCTGTCGTGTTAAACTAGGAAAGAATTTCGAAATAGTTGTCAGTGGAGCTAATTACTGGCAAGTTGAAATCGTTCTGCCACATTTTTTTAATCATCAAAATTTCCTAATTTTAGACTGTCACAGTCAATTTCAGTTACACTATGAGATATGAGATACCATCCTCTAGTAATGGCAATCAGAAGATAACATCCTCTAGTAATGGCAATCAGAAGATACCATCCTCTAGTAAAGACAATCAGAAGATACCATCCTCTAGTAATGGCAATCAGAAGATACCATCCTCTAGTAAAGACAATCAGAAGATACCATCCTCTAGTAATGGCAATCAGAAGATAACATCCTCTAGTAATGGCAATCAGAAGATACCATCCTCTATTAATGGCAATCAGAAGATAACATCCTCTAGTAATGGCAATCAGAAGATAACATCCTCTAGTAAAGACAATCAGAAGATACCATCCTCTAGTAATGGCAATCAGAAGATACCATCCTCTAGTAAAGACAATCAGAAGATACCATCCTCTAGTAATGGCAATCAGAAGATACCATCCTCTAGTAATGGCAATCAGAAGATAACCCTCCTCTAGTAATGGCAATCAGAAGATAACCCTCCTCTAGTAATGGCAATCAGAAGATAACATCCTCTAGTAAAGACAATCAGAAGATACCATCCTCTAGTAATGGCAATCAGAAGATACCATCCTCTATTAATGGCAATCAGAAGATAACATCCTCTAGTAATGGCAATCAGAAGATACCATCCTCTAGTAAAGACAATCAGAAGATACCATCCTCTAGTAAAGGCAATCAGAAGATACCATCCTCTAATAATGGCAATCAGAAGATACCATTCTCTAGTAATGGCAATCAGAATATACCATCCTCTAGTAATGGCAATCAGAAGCCTTGAAACTCCATTTAAAATAGAAAACAGCCGCCGAACACTTACTTACTCAGCTCATTGGACCCATTGTGAAAGCGGCATTAATTAAACGGTAACGAAAGAAATGAAGAAGATCCAGATGACCTGACATGATGACTTAATAACACTTATAATGCGGATTTCATCAAGAATCTTCATTAGCCGTGGTCACAGAAAGAATCTGTACAGTGAAATTTACTTTCAAATATTGAATGACGGATACGTTTGCACGAAAACGTGAGTCTTTAAAATACATTTATGGCTTGCAAGAGATTGCGTTTTATTCTAATTTCCTGAGACAACTTACTCCACTCGTTAGGGCTGGTTCAGGAAATGTAACATTTCCTTATTCTGCGTTTCACTATAGACCCATACGTCATAAATAAAATCAAGAAATGACAGTGTTGTATTCCTACAAGCCTCATTATATTCAATTGTATATCACTTTTTATATTACAACATTCTGAATTCGCTGAAGACGAATAAAATTGTAAGTAGATGTACCACATATTAAGTAGCTATAATTATTTATTTATATGTAATGTATCAAGGGGATGAAGTATTGCATCAACTACTTCATTTATCAATAATGTTGTATAGATAAATATAATAGGAAAGGTGCGTTTATTTCTCAAACATCCAGCGTATCTGTTGTTTTAGGTTGTTGCTAAATAACGTTATCTCTTTCGAAACTCCACCACTGAATCGCAAGTAGAGAAACTATTTATTGGACCATCACTTAGTACAACTGATGTACTTCGCTGCTACAAACACTTTCATATGTCACCCAAAACGACAAGCTTTTACATTTTCAGTGTATTTAAATAGAGCTTGGATCGTGATGAACCATTTTTCAAATTATCCAATATCATAGCCAATCCTATTTAAAAATACTACCACTAATAATAATAATAATAATAATCGTTTCAAGAGATGTTGCACCAATGATTTACGGAAATTTCTGGGAAACAAGATATTACACAAATATTAGAGTGCATCGAAAAGAATATAAGTGTGTTGTTTCGCGTCCATGTTGGTGGCAGTTGTGATATGTGACCAGAAATAACTCCTTCTGGCAAACATCCCACAACAACCAGTACCTAGATTTGATTCTGAGAAGTATTTAATGTAGATATTGAATAATTGCGATGATCTTATCATATTTTAGACTATTTGTCATTAAGTTAGCAATATGTTCCTGAAAGTAAACAAGATAATTGATGTAACAATCAAATATAACATAAAACAGAGATATAATACTTTATTCGATAGCGTAAATTAGATGTATCGCTTGTCCACAATGATTTTAGACAGATGCTCTTCCTACAATGATTATAGTCAGCGCTGCTTACTGATGAGTTAACTGTTCATTCAAATTTCTATAAATCAAATTACTATAAATCATTATTGTAGAACACTGGCAGTTACATGGAGATTAATATAGATTTCGCCATCTTTCAATTATATAGCACGTTTTATTTACACATATCTGATTAAAACTGTAGTTAATTGTCACGATTCGGTGAATTTACAGCTAGGTGCCATACGCGATATTTACCTATCCTATCACATGTCAAGAATTGAGCTATGCTGAATACCAAATAAGGTAACAAAAGATAATGAAACGAATCAAGACCAAGTATTTCCTAGCAACGTTGTTATAAACAGAACTAAAGCCAATAAAATGATTATCTGAAAGCCACATTTATCATATCATCAAACACAGCGATGGAGAGGGAGTAAAAACCCTACCTTGATAAACCGACCTTTTAATGTAAATTATCTCTCGAAACAAGAGCATTTCTATCATATGACCACTTTAAGAAGCATACCTTCGTCTTTAATTAATATTATTTCTATAAGATAGACAGAGGGGAAACCTTGTCTGCCTATCCTATAAAGTTCCCATATATTATAATTAGAAGTATGATTATCCATTCAAGGATCCTACTACTTTTGATGACTTCAATGTATACGACGTATTCGACTCATGGTTAGGGATTTCTAAGAGGAGGAAGTTAACAATAAAAAAAATTCGGCCTTTGTTTATTGTCTATAATCAGCAGCAAGCTAACTAAATAGGATGAGACGATGACTAGTTGGGTGTCATATCCTTCCATATATTAAACTTTCTACAGTTCCGAGCAGCTTGTCTTCTTATCACTAACCCGATGGTCTGTTGATATGGTGGCTAATGTAACGACGGTACGCTGAAACATCGATGAGTTATCCAAGTAGCGCGAGTCATTCCTTAACAGAGGATGGAGCAACTTGTGACACGGCCGTGACAGGTGACCGTCATTCTGGCGATGAATGTGAGCCGTCAGACACCAACAGATCAGTTCACGCAGCGCTCGCCGAAAAGTGGCGTTCATGACGCAATAAAGGACGAAATTAAAGGCATAGTTTGTGATCTGGAGCATGTTGACGATAACACGAGCTATCATCACAGACTCGTTGTTCTTGATGTCTATAAGAGGAGCGACGTACGTGAAGAAGTCGAGTAGAGAATCAGGATAGACCAGTACTATAAACATGATGATGACGGCGACTAGCGTCCTTGTCAATCGATTACTACTTCCGGTCTCTCGTCTCACCGTAACGGCGCTCTGGATCACGTGATTTCGATGTAGACGTCGAGAGGCATGTAGTGCCATCAGCAGCCGCGTATTGAAGTAGATCAGAAGAATGCCGGGAATGAAGATGGCAAAAAATGCTCGAATCCAGGAATATATCACTCCTCGTGCATTCTCGTGACTGAACAGGCCAAGATCGATCAACATCATCACGTGACCATCCTGTTCGTAGAGCGGTGTCGCCCTCTGGATCAGGAACTGCGGCACGTTGACGAAGACACAGACGAGACAGATGACACCGATAGAGATAAATATCGCCTTACGCGTTATCAGGTAACGAGACTGTAACGGATGACAGACACCGAGGTAACGTAAACCGGCCGTGACGACAATAAGCCACGTGCTAGTCAGACTGAATGTCGTAATCAAGCCGGTACTGTATAAGTTGTAGAAGAGATGGAAACTTCCGGTCGGCAATATCAATGATCCGTCAGCGACAAAGGCCAAAGGTAAAACGGAAATGTTAAATAGTAGATCTGATACTGCCATCGTAATAAGACCGGCGTGTACTACCTTCTCTGGGGTGGATACAGTCCGACGGACACGGTACTTGGTCAGGATTATCAGGATCAACATGTTACCAACGATCCCGAAACAACAGACAGTCGGTAGTACGTACGACATCGCCAACTTGGTGATGTAACGTGATATAACGTAATTCTGATCATAGTGACTTGTGTTGCCTTGGTAACCGATATAACGAGCTGTGGACATGGCCTGCCCAGTGTTTGTGATGACGTCATTGGGTGGCGTTTCCGTGGTGAGTTCCATGTCGTTGATCTCTTAAAGTATAAAATCATCAATACGTAAACCAATAAATATATGATTTTTTTTCCTTTTTGAAATTAATTCTTATTAGTTTTTTAATTACTGGCTTTATTAAGGTCGGTGTCGCAATATTAACTGAGTCTGTGTGATCTTTCATCCGTCAACAAATGGCTTTGAATTGATGCCGCTATTTATATGGACTATTTCTCCTGTTTCAGATGAGCTCAAGGTGTAAAAAGAATTATTCAATTATTTAGTGAAGGAGCAAATAGATCCCCAAAAATGAGTTGACCCTCTATGAAGATCTTTAAGACAGGATAAGGTTATAATGAAGTAGGAAGAGAAAGAACACTTCGTCTCTAGGATCTAAACAAATACATTTGTGAATGTTAGAAGAGTGAGAGAGTAGGTGAGTGAGAGGATATTTGGCATAGGTCCATGTCACACCTGGAACACATATATATGATTGACAGACAACTGCACAATTAAACATCCCCAAAAGATTAACATTAATGGAACTCAGGTCAAAAGTCTTGTGTGCCATATTTGATATCCTTTCAGAAAAGAATTATTTTTAAAAGTAACGAAATTATTTGTTAATATATCAAAATAGATATCAGACAATGAGTGATATATATATATATATATATATATATATATATATATATATATATATATCATACTAAAAATTTGTATAGAGATTTAATAACAGTTACAATGGTACCTTCCTTCCTTTGAAGGAAAGATGATTAATTTTTGTGCAAAACATTCTTAGACAATCCTCAAAGAGGAAAACATTCTTAGACAATCTTCAGAGAGGAAAACATTCTTAGACAATTATTGCCAAATGAAAACTGAAAAACGTTACTTCATAATTTTAACCTAGTATCAAATTAAGAATATTTATATTAGTAAGCCATCAACTGGGATCCAAGTATTTCACATAGAACGTTCTTGTGGAATCTGCCAGCGATATAAATAGAACAGGACCAATAATTAAAAAAGTTGGGTCTTGATCTAATGGAGATTTTGCCACCTGGACAAGAGTTAGCCGGGACAGGAAATGACGTCAGAAAATAATTGCTGCACTGGATGTAAAATAACACCTCGTGGCAGTGTGTGTGTGTGTGTGTGTGTGATCAAGTAGAAGAAGTGTCCTGGAGGTATTTCCACTTCATTCTATGGGACAATATAGAATATATTCATAATTGCGAAACTATAATTGTATAAAAGACCACAAAAATGTGATGGTGAAACGTGTGTATATGTTGACCGTTGTGTCGACTATAACAGAAAGTTTTCCTGTCCTTAGAGCTTTATTAAATTGTTGACATGTCAGTGTGACAAGGACTGTACACGGTATTAGTTTATAACAATATGCTGCACGCGTGTAACTGTTAAGCCACAAAAACTACCATTGTTATTAGTTATGTGGAGTCTCTCTGTAATCTATCTATAAATAGATTTCACCTAGGTAAAGCAGACATCAAAACGCATTAGATAAAAACTGACGGACTGACTACGTAATGTACTATGGCGTCTGACAGGATGATCACTTTCAATGACAGATGAAGGTAATTCTCATACAGCCGTTCGCCAGAATTATTTCCCTGATCGTCCACCATAATGTTTTATGTTAATGAGATTACGGTATAACCTACTCTATATCATTCATTAAACGTAAATTTACGAAGGGATGGTAAAATGTATCACCTACGTCCCCCAGTAGTGTTCAATGTAAATGTAAAATTGTATCCAGAGCTATGATCATAAGGAATCAACTTAGGAGATTAATTAGACTTCGAAGCACTACTCGCGTAAGAGAAGTGAAAATATGCTCGTTCATCCTTCAATGTGTCGGCGGGACTGTGGATTGCGAGGTGAGACAACCAGAAAGATAGACGATAGACAGACGTGAAAGACAGAATCGGAAGTGTGGTTTGTCTCTTTTTTCTAAATGTTGTTCAATTTGTTTTATTCAAAGAATTGGCTGTCACGTGAACATTCGTCACTGAATAGTTCACATGAAAACTAAGGAGGATTTGAGGTATTTCTGTTAAGACTGATAGCTATCTAAATGTATGGTTATTATTAACACTTACAGTGACAACTGTAACCAACGACAATAATATATCGTTCATCCGATCAGTAATTAGTTCAGCCTTTATTAATACGGAGTAAAATAGACAAACAATAGTTCAGATTACTCAGATGATCGAGCAGTTGCGGTGCGTGTAATAACATAATAAGATTGAGGTATTCCTATGCTGTGATTCACTTTCAATATTAGGTTCGTTTATACGATGTTTCATAAGTCAATACATGATATATTTCAGCCCGAGATAGGACCTTTATCGATACAGCTTCGAGGCAAAGGAAACGCAAGGAATTTGTTATATACGCACCATAATTAGACTAATACGAACTTACTGCTAACTGAAGGTTCTGATATTTATTCCTAGTTCCAAATGACTTGAATTCACTAATTTATGCAAGCGTATCCACCCTCTTTCTAGATGTAACTCAAAGTGCGAATGTGTCAATAGTCCGGGTTTTTTTCCTCTGTAAGCTCAAGACGTTTATCCACAAAGATGACGTGTGACATCATCCGTGGAGAAAATATATATATAGATATATATATATATATATATATATATATATATAATATATATATATATATATATAAAAACAATCAGTTCTGTTTGGTTTTATTCCCTAATGTTACACCTTCTGATGGGACGATCACCTGTTACCCGACGAGTTATAACTATTGCTCAACATGTAATCTTCAATATGTTCTCCAACTCTCGTGTATCCAACGTTAACTATCAGAAGACAGACGGCTAGGTGAGTGGAGGACGAGAACACTAAAGAGCCAACTGACAATAGTCATTAGCTGACAGTAGAGGTAGCGCGGCTTCTGTCGTTAGTGGGCTGAAGCTGCCTCGGTCTGGGAGTTAGTCTTCTAGCGGCAGTCTACTTTACGAGATATACGATAGCATCCTATCACGGCTAAGCTTTCAGTAGTTGATAATAAGTAATTGGATAGGTGGAATTATATAACAGACAATCCCACAAAAGCGTGTCTGGGAGAGGCAAAAGGTGGTGTTTATCGGGTAAGATATGCTTCAACGAATTCGCCGAAGTCTATTATCATAGCTTAATGCCTGTATGACCTTTACAGGTGAATTAACTCGATGAATCGGTAGCTGTTGATCGTTTCTAGTTTTTGTTATATCTCACGTTTTGTGCACTTTAACGAACTATACGTCGTAATTCGAATATGACTTTTCTGTAGTATTTTAACACGTTTAAGATTATACATTGATACCTCCTTATTAATGTATAACTAAGAGTTTATAAGTAACTCGAAATGACTCCACGGCTAATACTTCATCTTAATTATAAATATAATATTGTGAAACTATTATTACAACGAGTCATATGTGTCACTTCACTCTAACGAACTCCAGTAATAAATGGACAATGGGACTTTTGAAGTGTGATCAGACACGGAATTAATATACTACTTAGAGGATACAGTTTTCTAAATTCAACATTACATAAATTACAGTTTTTCAGATGTTGTTCAATTGAACTAAATTTCACTGGTTAACAGAATTAAAGAAACTGTATAGATTAATTTATTTTTTATTTTTATTTATGAAACAAACGCATTACATTACATAGAAATGCAGCAGAAGCTTACAAAATATAATAGTAATGATCCAGAGGTTATATATTAGATTTAAATCGCGTGTGTGTGTGTGTGTGTGTGTGTGTGTGTGTGTGTGTGTGTGTGTGGTGTGTGTGTGTGTGTGTGTGTGTGTTCAGATGAAGATAAAATCGGATCACATCAGGAGGATATATCAATGCAAACAATGGGGGATCACAGGTGGTAGGTATTAAAGCCCGGTTTGAATGTCGGGAGAACTTCCTTACTAAGAGGAGACAGAAAGGTACTCTACAAGTTGAAGACTTGGACATAATCATCATCACTTTACGAGATGCTAAATTCTCGACTAATTGATTCAGCAACTATTACATAGTCATATACGCTATCATGGTTCGTAGAAATGGTGTTACTTACAGTCTTGTTAATGATCAATTTGGTTATTTGTCATGTGAATTGACTAATATAATAACACGAAAATATAATTATTCTTTTAATTAAGTTCTTATTAATAATTAACTTTTTTAACCTGATCTTGTTAAATGGTTATGACGTATAGATTATAAATATAAAGGGATATATGCATGCACACACACACACACACACACACACACACATACACACACTCACTCACATGATTCGTTTCAATATATATATATATATATATATATATATATATATATATATATATATATATATAAACAATGATGAAGACCTGTGTTACCTGTAATAAGACTTGACTCTTGTTTCTTGTTTTTTTTTCTAGTTAAGTACAAATAATCATTAACAGACAATTGCTGTATGACAGTTTGGCATCAATTTATATTATGTCTTCCAGTTATTATGTACGAAATATGTAAATAGCTGTCAATTATATTCGATAACGGTTGATGATGGTGAGATGACAAGGAACTAGACCAGGATCTGGATATTTCTTCTTTCGCGTTATATCACAGAAGATGTACGAGATGAAGAAGCTTCCCCCGTGTCTAATCAGTGGATATAAAAAGAGTTTCTTTGGAGATATCTTCTTATAATGTCGTCTTGACGTACTGTAAGTGGTCGTTTGACATTTATGGGAGACTTTCCCTTAACAATTAGTGTCAATTTCTAACAATAATGGACGTAACTAAGCAGAAGCCATTACACACGTGGTATGTGTATTTAACAAATCCCAGAGGAGACGAAAAAATAATGTTATGTTTACAGAAGAAGGTATTTTATTTGTTTATTTGCTTCTTTCTTTCTCTGATAAATGAGTCAAACCTGTAATGTGTTAACATTGTCCAATTATTACATCGATGATGATGATAATAATAATAATAATAATAATAATAATAATAATAATAATAATAATAATAATAATAATAATAATAAAATTAATAGTTAGTTTAGTTGGCTGGTAAACTCAAATGAGGGAGATCCGTATGGTCTGTAATTTACAACTTAACCGTGGAAACTAATTCTAAATAAAGTTCGAATTTACATTAGATGGGATATTTCACGGGAAAAACCCTGCCAGTTGCTTGGTTGGATGTAAAACTCCTTCTACTACAGTGCAACAGCCGCGGTTCGACCCTTAGACCTCCCGTCACAGTATTACAATGAGTAAGAAAGTCCCACATTCTCACACATGAGGCCATAGAAGAACTCCATCAGGAAATGGGGTTCTACTTGACAAGAGATTACCTAATTCCTGTACGTGGTGCACCACTGAGCTCGATTCTTTTCCAGGATATTGGCGCTATGGAAGTTTGTTATTATTGTTGTTATTATTATTATTAGTAGTAGTAGTAGTAATAGTAGTAGTAGTAGTAGTAGTAGTAGTAGTATTTCTCTCACGTGGTAATACTATAGTAACTGAAGAAGAACTGAAACCTAGAAGAAGCCATCTGCTGATTGTATACAAAAAGAGTGTTCATTTTTATAATTACTCTTAAATGTAATCGTAGATTGGTTTGTATATCGTCTATGTAAATCGTCGTAATGCAATGAAAAGATACTAAACTTATCCATTTATACACAGACACGTTGAGATAAAACTAAAAACAGATAACAAAACCATGTCTCGACTTTCATCATTGTAGACGCAATCGTTGCATAACTTAGGTTACCGTATAAATAATAATATTTCTTATAGTAAGTTATTCAATATTCGGCAAATAATTTAGATTATTTCTCAATGAATGTTTTATGCACACTCCAAATGTAATCTTTGGAGTGGGGTAAATACGTAATATTCCACGAGTGCAGCACCTGTCATGATCCCTCACATGGATCATTCAAGGTATCCACAAGGGGTCAACTGGAGAAGTCTAACCGGCACTCTTACAGGCACTTCCTGTCAGCCATTGCAAGGCATTGTTCATAAGTTTTCCCTCCCACCATCCCTGTAATTATATGATTTAATATCTTTTTCTTAGTCTTTAGTTAGTTTAGGTAGCTAGTTGGGGTTTTCGTCATACTATCAATTTAGTATTATACTATGGTATAGTCTAGTGTAAGGACTTTATCTCATTTAATGATATTCAATCGTTTGAGTGCGACTGCATATCTTGTATGTTATGTAATGTTATTCATGCATAATTATGTATTTCAATAAACCCCGTTCCACCACCACGTGTGTAAGTTGTGTATTTACAAAGTAACGATATTAGGTGTGCCTAAGTACTACGTAGCCACTAATTAGAAGACTAATTAACCTGTTTTAATGGGCACGTCGCCATCCGACCAGATGTATGAATGACACATCGCCGCAATCGACACTTAGAGAGAGACATAACGTTAATTATACACCTTGAATACATGCTGGGTGGGGGTGGGGCATTCAAAAAGAGACACAGACCTTAAAGATAACATCATCATCAGACATCATCATGTCTATCTTATGTGATCACAAATCGCCATATTATGTCATCTGGGTTCCATGTAGGTTTATTGCGTCAAATTATAACAACTGGGTTAATTCTAATGATGCCTTCTGAAAATACGACAACTTTCACTATCGCCAATAATGGACACATCAGGATTATCCTAACTACTGTTAGGTGTGTTAAATAACAGATAATCTAGTCTTTGGGTAGTCATTTTCTATCTAACAGAGAACTACTCACTACGCTGTCTAATCAGTAACTACTTACTATCTTCTTAACAAAGAAGTTGCTATAATGGAGTATGATATCGGATGTTAGTAAACAGAGACGTGCGATTTGTTTTCGGTGAGCTCATAACAAAATGTAACAAACGACGTCTTAAATTACCTGTCGCGAATGGTCACGGGTTCGAGGCTACGTGAGCTGCCATGCTGTCATGTGGCGACTGGTTCACTCATCCACAAAATGAGTACCTGACAGGACGCGATGGCTATGTGTTTGAGTAACGCTTTGCGCCTATAATGGTAGCATGCGATGTATGCTCCCCTGGTAGTTGAGATGTGTGCTGGATGGAAACAGGTCTGAGTCAGGGATAATAATATTGTAAATAATATTGTAAAGCGCCTAAGAGCAGCTTCTATATAAATATCACTTATTATTATTAATTATAATATATCAATTATGTTCTGGATTTTACCAATAACTTATACATTTCATGAGCTATTTCATGCGAGTTTATCGGTTTTATTTGACATAGTAAATCCCCTGCTGAAACATTCTTCTGGAGTTGGCCCCTGCTATGCAATATAAACAAACACAACATCGAAATAATAGCTTTGCCTATTGCGACGATCGCTTCCAAACCATAATATCATGTTTGATCATTCTGCAATACCACTCTATCATAAGAATCACCTTATTTAGATACTCTGAAAACTGATGACGAATGCTTCTTGTAAACATACATTGCCAAGACCATAAAAAGTATCTTAGAATGCCAACTTATAGGTATTATTTAGTTGTAATGCATTTCATATTTCCTCTTACATTAAAGTGAAATATAAATATTTTTCTGGCTTCCATTTGTCTATTTACAGTAATGACGACCACTTCTCAGAATATAGAGGTTTTTCTGTATAGAGCTTGATTAAATTGGTTAAACAGACCACGGTAGTACAACGTGTTGGTGTATAACACTACTGCTGTATATATGTTATACGGTATGTTACACATGTGTCACATATCTATAAATAGATTTGTCAGAGTTAAAGCATAAACCCTATAAAACATTAGACGGAGCTGATTGGTGCACATGGTAGGCTAAATGGGCCGAGCGTCCTCCAACGCTAATGACGCGAAGTCCAAGATGAAACACCTTTCAGATATGCCCACGCCGAGGTTCGAACTCAGGTGATAGTGATCTGTGATCCAACGCGCTACCAGGGGTCGGCCAAAGAAAGGGTAGATTATTACAATGACTGATATCAGATCTAACATTTTGTCGAGCAACTGATAGTATAGGATTTGTTCCATCATTTATTAATCATGTCAAATCGACATCAGTTTATCAACGGTCAATACAAGGTATACTCGGCAATGTTCCCATTTAAGTGTCAATATTGTATCCGGGACTGACTTCATAACGAAGTAACTTGGGGATAAACTTGTGGTTTATAAATACGTCCCGGATAACAGGAAACGGGATCAATATGCGTGGTCAGTGATCTTACTCCGACCATATTAATGAACGATGCGTCCTTCCGTAAGCCATCAACGTAAACCATTATTGTCACTAATCATCTTTAAGTTGGTATATGTATTAGTGACGTGTTTGTGGGATTAAAACTATTCCGGGAAACCCGTATTAAGATACCCTGTGAAAGGACAATAATATATATATATATATATATATATAGAGAGAGAGAGAGAGATAGAGAGAGAGAGAGTTTTGTTTTGACTTTTATATACACTAATCTCGTATGGCTGTTATTTAGCTGGTGTTCATGCGTTATCAAATTACTAATTGTTTATTTTGTGGTTGGTTTACGGGTTACTAGCTAGATGTTGTTATACGTCTAGTACAGATTAATCTATCATTTAAGTATTGTTCCATTTGACATCTTGTGTTGACAGGGAAACGTTTAATTCTCCTCTGACTCAAGAATATAATTCCTGTGCGGCTGGTACGTCTAAGAGGTATGAGTAATTGTCTCCAAAACTAACGTACAAGGAAACCGAACTTCTGACGCTGTTTTAACAAGAATGGATTAGGCTTAATACTGACTCCTGTCACCCGATATCGCATTCCTCTAAACTCCACCATTCGGTGAAATAGTACGTCTCTCAATTAAAGGATAATGTCTATTTGCTTTACATATACTAGATATTAGTCGTCGGACGTCTTATAGCAAGCGAAACTAACTTTATATATATATAACACATGTCTTAAACATAACAACGTTTTCCATGCAATTTGAGATGATTCGGGTTTTCAGCGTACTTCCAGTTAAATAGTTTATTACCGATTTTGTCTAAATATTCTACATCTAAAAACTAAAAATACGTTTTTCCAGTAATAATTGTAAACCTTATCTAATCAATTGCGGATCAATTGCAGATTCACTAGCGTTCTGGATACATGGGTATTAGTGAACCGTAACCACCCAGCACGAAGGGTGTTTGCTGACTTAGTACGCCCATTTCGGCACAAACGTAGCAGATAACGTCTTCTCTTTCTGTTGTCTTACGAGGACGGCCCAGTCTAGCTCTGGGTGTGGGTACGCCCGTCTCACGATTTCTCTTAATCACCTTTGAGGGCAATGACCTTGTGTTTGGAACCCATTCGCCACATGGCAAGAAATCGTCGATAAATTCCTTCATTAAAATGACTGATCATGATGTCAAGAAAGTTACTCAAACATTTCAGCAAATTCCGCCGGCACACCCAAGTACAACTAGAGATATCAACAGCTCTACCCCCTTATTCATAGAGCCTCAGATATCACGCCACATGGACCTTGGGTGTTTTATTGGTCACCCACTCACTCAAAACTATATCACATGTTGAAAACGTATGACAAAATACTCGTCACGTATCAATGATTACGCTGGTATCCCGCAACAGATCATACACACTAACCAACTGGTCCTAATATACTGTTCCACAAAACAATGCAACGGATACAAAATATATTCCATATTTATTTGCATGTCTATATAATCAATTATGACATAGGACAACAAAGAAACAAAAACATATACACGCCGGTTTTATTATGTACATAAACAACGCTGAATACCTCTTTAGATGGAACAAAACTCGTCTAGTATCGTTCTGGATGACTACAAATGTCCATTAGCAGCCTGTAACTGGCTGACAGTATAACATTAATATATGATCTGTCTTACTGTTACTGTGGGCGACATATGGAAATAGCTGTTAGTTATAACTGATGACAATTGATGACGTAACAATGACAAAGAGTCACATTAGGAACTACCATATGCTTTATCGATTCCTCCCTCCCCCTCCCCGTGGTCTAATTAGTAGCGCATTGGACCATAGATCATTACCACCCGTGTACGAATCTCGGCGTAGACATATCTGAAGGTTGTTTGATCTTTTACTTCCCTTCATTACCATTGGAGGTCGGTCGGCCCATTTAGCCTATCATGTGCAAAAAAGTGGCCGTAAAACATCAATTAACAATCATCATGTTTTCAAATGAAATCAACCTTCATTAATTTTTTGGGTGTGCCTCCATGGCCTAATTGGTAGCGCGTTAGACCACAGATCACTACTACCTGAGTTCGTATCTCGGCGTAGGCATATCTGAAGGGTGTTTCATTACGTTTGGAGGTCGCTCGGCCAATTTAGCCTATCATGTGCACAAAAGTGGGCGTAAAGTATCAACGATCATCATCATCATTAATTGTTCTCACTACTCTTAAGTACATACTTTCTGAATCAGAATGCAATTTCACCAATTGCAAAGATTACACGTCATCATTTAGACACTAAACACGATACACTCTGTTCATATATATTTCCACTATTCTGGCACCTCCGTAGTCTAACTGGGGATTGCACTACATTCCTCAAGATACAACCTGTAGCTTCATTTATTCCAATTCAAGTCTTCAATCATTAAGACGGTAATAATTGGAATAATCTGTTTATTATTAACTACCGTCAATGAACAATGACATCACTAGACTAGAGAACATCTACAGAACACATAAAACCGAAAATATACAATGTAAAGAATACTAAGTTTCATGACAAAAAACACACATAGATCAGCATATAAACTCGCTCCTGGACTGATGGTCAAATTGGTTAAATTCCTAACATGGCTACCGAACTATTTCATATATTTGATTATCTACTTTGAACGATAGTTCTGACAAGAAAACGAACACGGCATTATACTAGCATTTATTATTATTAAACTATACATATTAATTCACATTTGTAATAGATCATAACTCTGTTCTTGGAGCCAACTCAATAAAATAAACCAAATAAAATATTTCCTATATTGCATATCATTATGTTGCGCGAACCGCGTGACTTTTTTACGTAACCAGGAAGAGTTCCACATGCAATTTTACCAGCCAACGATAGGCGTCAAGATATTTATATCATATATACATGACTGCCATACAGTTACACTACCTGTATTTGATATTAAGGTGTGCGTCTGTTTTAGGCTATTATATACGAAATGTTTTATTTAACATAAATATTCCTCATCTCAGGATCAACCAGAAATGATGCTCTGAACAGGTGAAATGAATTAATTAGGTTTTGCAACACGTTGCCATTGAACGGCGGTAAGAATGAATTGATCCTGTAATATCACCTGCCCGTTGTGCGCTCCGGTGACCTAGCCAAGAGTCACAGGTTGGATCTCAGCAACAGGTTGAAACGTTTCCATTTATTAATTTCTCGGCTCACAACATCGTGGGTGCCTGACCACGTTAAATGACACTGCCGTCTCCACTGAATTGCTAAAAATAAAGGGGGAGTTTAAAGACACTCCGGCAGTGACCACCCTCAGGGTGTTTCGGCTCCATCTTTCCGTGCTGCTATCCTGTGAATGGTGGCGGGAGGTGAGTTGTCAACCACTCCAACATTGAGGCTGTGCTGAATAAGCGACAACCTGGGGATTCTCCTCGAAATGTTTTTATCAAAACCTTCCCGTAATTCAATGTCATATCCAGCTATTTCTAATCATGGCAGCTCATATTATTGGTAACTATAAGATGTGAAATTATCATCTTCGTGATATTCCTAGCCGTAAGTCGGTTATTGACATAGATCATTCTATTATCGCCGTTTAAACCTTAATTAACGTTACTCTAAGTTCGTTGTTAGTCAGGAAAACAAATAGTCAGGTTACAATAAATCTTATGAAGAGACCGCTCCAAGGGTATAATAATAATAACAAAATAAAGGTATTTCTATAGCGCATATTATTCGACTGACCTTTCTAAGGCGATTTATATACACATCATGAAAATACAAAATACAAAAAACAATTAAAGGAACAAATTATGCTTTTGATTAATCAACTAATTTTTCCATTTCTCAATTATATATTGCATCAATATAGGTTTTATTTAGCCAATCTCAAACCAATGTCAACCACGCGTCAGTAATTTGCATACCATCCAATATTCACACATTCATCGCAACGACGTGACATGCTTATGATCAATCGATCAGTGCTATCTCGGGCATGTTCGTCTACATCTCAAGCTGTCCTGGGTTCATTAACTGTCCTTTGAAGGTGGTCAGGGGATCGCATACCATTCCCAACATTGTCCCAGCAACGTTCGACCGGATTCGGGATCCAGTGAACCGGCTGATCAATCCATAACGTCGATGTCCTCGTTCTCAATGAAGTTCATCGCCACAAAAGCAGTGTGTGGGCGAGCATTATCATCAGCTATTGCAGCAATAGATGGTATTAGGATAGGTTTCAGTTTATACAACTTGACTGAAGGAATATACATATCCATATGACTCTCTAAACATATACCAGTTCAAACCATCCCTGAACCTCCAACACATCCATCCACTTACACGCAGCATATCGCTCTCTCTCTCTCTCTCTCTTTCCCTCTCTCCACCAATCTCCCCCCTCCCCTCTCTCTCTCCCTCTTTCCCTCTCTCCATCAATCTCTCTCTCATTCTCTTTCTCTTCCCCTTCTCCCCCCCCTCTCTCTCTGTGTGTGTGTGTGTGTGTGTGTGTGTTTGTTCTCTCTCTCTCTCTCTCTCTCTCTCTCTGACATATCTGAACCCTAATTCCTACAGCGAAAATATTCTCATCTGATAGCAGTACTGTTTTCCAATCAAGGATATGTAAGTCTGCTATTCTCGGCTGAAGTCCAACCTGACAGATACGATGATGCGGTGTCAAAGTAAGGTCTCTGACCTATCTTATGACTATCGTACGTTACTCCCGAAGTATGTTCCTAACTGTCTGAACACTAACTGTCTAGACACTAACTTGAGTGTAGTATTAAGTCAGAGGTCACATTTCAGGTGTCTGGCTGTGAAGAACAGTATACGGGGGGGGGGGGCACTTGTCACTACGTAACGATCATAAACAACATCTCACTTAGTCAGTGTTAGATGTTAGTGTTACAGTGTAAGTAATCGCATATTTAGTGTTATGTTTAATTAATTAAGATTTGTAGAGGTACTTAAAGGAATTGGAAAATGCCTAAATAACGAAAATATACAATAATATGTATATATTTACGATGTATCTTTTGAGAATCGCTGGCTGTTTACTTAACATTATACGTTAATTATTTTGTACATGCAAGAATTCTTATTTATAGATGTAGTTCAGTGTTCGCAAATTATTGATATATAAAATATTGCATTTTCACTTTAATTCATTCATAAATTTGTACACGCGCGCGCACACACGCGCGCACACAGACACACACACACACACACACACTTGTATAATAGATGGTAGACTTGTGTCTCTTTGTCAAGTCAACTATTATAGATAATATTTATCTGTTAAATCTCTTATAGGGTTTTGACATATTATTTGGGTATTATTATATTATATATTATTTGAATGGCTCCTGTTAATAAAGTCCTTTATTATATATATATATATATTTATATATATATATATATATATATATATATATATATATATATATATATTTCAGCCCATTGAGCATATTATGCCATGCGCATCAAAGTTGCCGCAAAACATCAACAGATATGGTCACACTTAAAGACAGATCTATATATACACACAAACAAATACGAGGCCGATTAAAGTAAATGACGAAAATAATTGATAGTTTCACTTACTCAATATAAAAAATGTGATTTAAAAATATGTAGGAAAAATAAATATGATAAAGAGAGCATCAACGCATCAATTGTCTGTGAGTAAAGATTTCTATGTTAACAAAAATACACAACTTTGTCATCCCAAATGAAGACTGATTGATGAAGGTGATTACAGTCTTCCCTAAGTTAATCTTACCCTGGCCCCAGGTGAGATTGTGGAAATAGACCAATCAGATTGCCAAAAAAATCATTTATAGACCCACTGTTGCCGGATGATTAGAGAAAAGTAAAAGGGATCAAGTCATATTAAACCGATTAATCAGTTCCAAACAATGGCAAATAATGCTCTCAGTGATAAGCTATCCATCACATATCCGGGACATACCTAAGGCACATAAAATGCATTTAATAATATGATTCTTTATACCATTGATCCTGATATTACATGAATATCTCCAGAACTCATACGCCGAGGAGGTGAGTTATAAAAAAAAAGAATATTTAGTTATTAATATATGGAAATAAATAGGAAAATGTAATCACAAATAACAAATTTCATTCATGTTCTCGTAGTACATCAACAAGAAACATTGAGAAGAATCTATATAACATTGTAACATGAGAGTTAAGTGTTTTGTTGAGTTATTTGTCTTTTAATTATCTTTTAATTTCGCCAAATGGCATAATATAGAGTAGTTATCACTGATGAACACTTGAGGTAAAAAGTCATATCTGGTGTGTGTGCGTGTGTGCATGCGCGTGCGTGTGTGCGTGTTTTTATTTAACTGTGTATAATAAAGCACACGCACCGAGAATCTCGAACCGCGAATTCGACTTTTAACGTACAAAGACATATTTAATATCTCACCAGTTTCTAAGTCGCCACGTAACAACACTATACAAAGGGAATCACCTACAACTATGATGTATGGGAGTATAACACACAATTCAGATTATTGCAGCTTTGAGAGTCTTTATGTTAGCTGCCTACCCAGTTATATCCGAAATTTATTTTTAAATGAAGCTATATTTATAGCGATCTTTTAATTGCTGTCGCTTTCTTCAAAACAACGCATTACAGACTTTATGCATTTATTCCCATTCTATTAAAATACTAGTTTATACAACCGACATCCATCATGAGATGGCAGTTAGTAAAACCGTCGAGATTAGAAGGATATTAGAAGGATAACATCTGGGGTAAAATAAGTAGTATGTTTAACCTGGGCAGTGGGCACGGATAATAGATGGGACAATATGGCTGAGTGGCGAATCCCCATCTAAATATCACACCATCTAAACACAAGCTCGGAGTCGGATTCGAAACGACAACCTGCAACTTTTCAGCGCAGAAGATTAACCAATGTGCTATTGCAGGGCTCACAGTTAAGATAAAGCAGACGGATTTGAGATCTATTGTCTGCCATGCCAGCTTTACTACTATTTATAAATAGAAAACTGAAGCCAGCATAGCATAAACATGATACAACCCATCGGTTATAACATCCCCCATCTTCTATAACTTTGTGTCCTGTGTCCTGTGTCCCGTGTCACATTTTAGTCCTCTGTTTTCAATTGGGGATTGTTTGTGGTTATTTCCGGTTTATTCCCATCAACTTCAGCGATAATTTCCGTATTCTTTACTGGAATACACATTGTTTAATATTGTGCACAATCAATACGAGTAGCCGGTTTATCGGCATGTGATCTAAACGGAGCATTTCCACGGCTTAATTAGTAGGACGATTGGCCAGCGGGCCTCTGGGTCGAACCCCCCGGTGTAGCTGAACCTGAACGGTTCTGACACTTCGCCTCATTAGAATTGGAGGTCGTGCTGCTCATTTATTGTGACATGGGTACACAAATGGCCGTGAAATGGCAACACAATCTTCTAATCTAATTAACAGAAAACAAACGAAATCCTCATTAAGATTGATGGTGTATAATATGTACAATTTATATTACGTGAGTGAGTGAGTGAGTGAGTGAGTGAGTCAGTCAGTCAGTCAGTCAGTCAGTCAGTCAGTCAGTCAGTCAGTCAGTTAGTCAGTCAGTCAGTCAGTCAGTCATTCTGTCAGTCAGTCAGTCAGTCAGTCTATCTGTCAGTCAGTCAATCAATCAGTCTCTTAGTTAGATAATCAGTGAGCCAATCAATTAGTCTCTCAGATAGTCATTCAATCACTCTGTCAGTTAGTCAATCAATCATTCAATCATTCAACAAAGTGTTTAACATGTTAGAAAAATTACACTCTTACAGTATTAGTTTTCTCGGATATGAAGACGTATGATTGTGTTGGCTGATGACTGATTATAGACATAACTGATTATAATCATAACTGATTATAATCATAACTGATTATAGTCATAACTGATTATAGACATAACTGATTATAGTCATAACTGATTATGGACATAACTGATTATAATCATAACTGATTATAGTCATAACTGATTATAATCATAACTGATTATAGTCATAACTGATTATAGTCATAACTGATTATAGTCATAACTGATTATAGTCATAACTATATGACTAGCTAATAAAATCAGTCTGTATGTGTTGCTTTCCTTAACGATACATACAGATACGTCGTTGTTATGGGTACAGATCTGATGCTCACATCATTAAATATTGATTCACTTATCGGTTAGCATATCTATAACTAAGGCTTAAAAATATATTAACATAATAATAAGAAGTGATCAATTTGCATATAACTTAAAACACAAATGTTATTACTTCATTTCTCTTTGGTGATGATTCTACTTGAAATAGACATGATGTTGTTCAAAGTAAGAGTGGATATCTCCTTAGTAAAATTTCCGATATCAGAAAAGGAATTATCTGTCAGAACTCATGGAGACAGGTTTAGTCTTTAATTTAATCTCCTGACTATTAGATTCGTCAACAGTTTGACAATACTTTAGTCATTGTTATCAAACAGTACCCCTATCTCTCCATGTCTGGTATGATCACAGTGAAATCAACAATCTATGTTAATTCACGTGTTGGGTTTAATATAAAACATTCTTACTACTTCTATACCTTTATGACGATACATGTTTCACAATTGACACGAGCTCGTGGATCATATCTTATCTAGCCTTAGTATTATTAGACCGAGAGCTAGGGGAATGTTCCTTATGTTTTGTTTACCAAAAGGTCTGAGGATATATAAATACAATATCTCTAGAAAACATTAATTGTGCAGTTATTGTTTTTTTTAATATTATATCAGAAATCAGAACAACCGGTGTCAATAACTGGTGTGCTTGACGGTCAAATAATTATCACATTATCAATATTTTAATTTATTAGTGATTTATATCAATTTAGTTTTGAACATATTTGATCATGGTTATATATGAAAATAAGGTGTGATCCTTATTATATAGTATATATAGTATTTAATATATTTAATACCACTTTAATACAAAGAATATTATTGATCTTTAACACAATCACATACAGTCATAAATGTAGACATGTGCTATATACCTTAGATAATAAAAACCTATGTTATTAAAAGCATTTTCGACTAACATTAAGTCATATTTGAATGTAGTAACTTGCAATGATGTATATCTCAACCGACATTAACTAACACACACACACACACACATATTTATATTTGAAAGTATATGTCAGTATTTGATATAATCAGAACACACGCACACACACACACACACACAATATATATATATATATATATATATATATATATATATATATATATATATATATTGTCCTAGCGGAAAATTGCCCTAGCGGATGTTTGTAAGAAATGAATATCTGAATTCAGGAGAAACTTGTCATTAAGAAACACCCCTCAAACCTTTTGGTAAATAAAACATAAATACCCCCCCCTTAGCTCTCAGTCATGTGACTGCCCGTTCTCGTCTTACTCTGAAGGCGCAATAACAACCTTCTTCGGATATCTAACATCAGTCTTCAGGGTAGATTTACCAATACCGAAACTGTGTTTTCTAGACGTATGTCCACATGTCTTCCCTCTTTTACCGGGAAAAGAAATTGGAAAGAGACGTATAGTCATTGAACCTTATAAATGACCATTTACATGATAAGTGGTGGTCATATGTAAAATTTCCTATGAATTAATAAAATGCAGATATACATCATCAAACGGTACTTAACGGAAATTTAACAATACCAAGTCGTTCTAGGGAGAATTACTAACTCTATAGATTTAACTGCATTATCGTATATATTACAGGTGCAGCACCTATTAATACCCACAACACATATCTATCCGCCTACGATTTATTGATGATAAATAATTATTCAATTAATTATTCCACAAATATTTAGGATTCGCAGTAAAATCCCTTTATCTTAATATAAAGGTGTGTCTAGTGAGTGCATTTTAATCGATGAAATGTTTCGAGTATTGGCAAGCATTAATTCTTATTTTCAACACAAAATAATAATACATTTACTCTATTCTGGAGAGTGGAGCAATCAAAGGGAAGGTTCGTGAGATACCTAAATAAACAACAATTATTAAGCAACAAACGAATACAAAAATAACTCAAATGACAATGCTGTTCAATTAAACACTCCTGATAATCCTGATAAGATTTATTATATGTATCACTAATAATTTATTTATCTAGATATTAGAAGAGAACAACGATTTAGATGTTGACATTTCGGCTCCACACGAAGCCATATCATGTCATAATTAAATTCAGATTAATTAATCTAGTGTCTGAACTAGAATAGACTAAATATATTTAAAAAGATCACGTAACTAGCTAATGTTGAGGGTTAATTCTCAGTGAGAGCATAACAATTATTAATAGGGATAAAGTATATGTTTTGGGACTTTTTTGCGTATTAGATAATTTGGAATATGCCAAAAGAAAATAGCTTGCATGTCTAAGCGCAAGCATGTATCACAGATATCGTATTAAGTATGAGCATTGAATCCGAAAACGTTTTATGTTAAAGAAAATGAAAGAACCACGTTCTTTGAAACATGATTCGATTTATGTAATAACGAACGAACATTTTAGGCGTGGTTTTGTATAATATTAATGAAAATATTTTAATAATATATTGTTTTATAACCACATTGTTTGAATGCATACAACTATTTATAAACTTTTGTGACCAGTCAAAATAGATAGAACTAATATAATGAATTATATCTCCAATAAATGTGGTTATCATACATCAAATTACGACAATAATATATTCCTCTTTCTCGGCAAATGTGTGTTTACATTATGTTGTGTTGGGGAAAAATGAGTTCAAATCCCAGATTCTTCCCTAAAGGACACAGCAAAGTTCTGTATATGTCACTGATGTTGCAATAAAGAACGAAAGAAAGAAAAATATTCATAAGAGAGTATTATAAATATAAATAGGAATAACCGTGAAAAGGTTCGGAAATATGCAAATGGATATCACAAAGAAGACTTTCCCACAGGATAGTTATGCCATTATGTATATGTCCCACAAATGATGACAACTAGATCACATAAAGAGGCCAAAAATTAGTGTTTATTATATCAATACATTATTATAATATCCATGTCACCAGCCGGATTATATCATATAACAAGATCTTATGAGATATAACACTAAATAAACAATTATCAAAACCTACATTTTTTGCTGAGTTACGTCACCATATTCATTACATGTTGACGTGTAATGTATTACATAAGTGTAATGAATGTAATTATTGGCGAATAGCTTTTTTAATGGAAATAATTTGGACGCGTTTTTTTTATTTTGTTCGATTACTAAAATATCAAATATCTAACTGTGTATATGCTTGCGTGCGTGCGTATTTCAATGTGTGCATGTGTGTGTAAGTGTGAGTGCGTGCGTATGTGCGTGAAAGGGAATTACTATACAGAACAAAAACATAATTTTATGTCGAAGACAGAATTATGTCTAACAGGATTATAGAACCATAAAACGATTGTGTGTCAACAATGTCATTTGTTGGTTTCAGGGTGTTGGTGTACTAAATATTAGTGTACGGATATTAGTGTATATACGTTAGTGTACAAATATCTTTATGTACCTAATTTTAGTGTACATGGGTTTTATTGAACCAGACATTAGTGTACATTGAAAAGGACAGAGTTTTAACGATTCTCTTTGCTCTACTACCTGACAAAACTCAAGAGACTACAGAAAACATTTTATAAGAAGGACAGTGTCCAGATATACAACCAGACACAGTTTATGACAGATTTTGAATTAGCCACCTTAAATGCTACCGAAATTGTTTTCCAAGAGCTAATCGTATTGTGTCTTTTCCATCTTGGACAGAGCCATTATCGGAACATTTGCAAATTTGAATATAAAGTTCGATATGATGAAGATGCTGCATTTGAACATCGAATTAAAAATAATACATGCTTTGGCTTTCTTTCCTGCCGACATAGTAATACCAACATTTGTAGACACGGAGAATGAGCTACCAGACGCTATTCTCAATTATGTTGAAACAGTCTTCATTGGCGTACGGGCACGGAATGGAAGAAGGGGGGAACCAAGATTTCCGATACAGTTCTGGAATGTACGCGAAAGCGTGGAAGCTCATCTACCCAGAACAAATAACCACTTGGAAGGTTGGCACAACAGTTTCAATCAAAATGTATATCATTTAAGTCCCTTAAAAGAGAAATGGGTCGTACCAAGAAAGATCCAATCCCCTCCATTCAAGGAGATGAAGTTGAACACAACCGAAGATATGAAGAAAACAACGTATGCACAAAAGTGGACGTAAACCATCAATTATCATCATCATCATCATCAGTCATTATTCGCTGACACAAGTTATACGTAATCTGCTATTATCATGGTTTCTAGACTAATCCCAATCAATATCAAATATGTTTTCTATATATTTCTAATTCACATCGTAATGGCGTTCATCTGATTATGTAATAGAAATACGGTTATGTAAAAGATAAAAGAATAACGTCGAATTGGAAATGATAGAAATAAAGGGAATTCCTTTGCCATCCAATATTCTCTAATCGCGTCTAACTATTCTTCTAAATCCATTATAAAAATATCCAATATTAAAGAACGTAATAGATTAAATGCGTTAATTGATGTTTAAGATCGAACGATTAATGAAGTATTGAAGAACAAGCAAATACACTTATTGGTGTCTTAAAAACAAACGCTCATAGTTGCCTATATAAAAAACTAACTATCTTCTACAAAACAACAGACCTAATAGAGCAATATTACTGGACTCGACGGTGATAGATTGTGCAGGATGAAAAGCCTTTAACAGAAACATCATGCAGCTTAAAGCAAAAACTGGAATAACAGGAACCAGAAACGTTAAAGTGTTCATAATTTGCACTGAGTTATACTTCCATCGTTTATGATGTTGCAACATATTGTAAGATATAATTACCATAGAGAATTATGCGAATATCGTTTTACCATAATGGCTAAATGCTTGAAAACTAATACTATGTTGCCACTTTGTGACGTGTGATGTTATCGAGGATACTTGATAACAAAGGTGAACTTCCAAGACGATGTTCAAATAACAAACACGTGCTTACAAAATGCATAGTACAATCGATCTATCATGATACATTATTTATTATTTAAAACATCAGCTAAGCTACCTGACTTTAAAATAGCTAAATCCTAGAAAATATGTCTTCCCCTTCTCCCCACAGAATAACACTAATAAGTTAGCTTGCCTTTTGCAGTTATATACATTTAATTATTCCACTGCCGAGGTGTTAAAATCAGGCGATGACCATTCTATGGTGTTTTCAAGTCACGAACAACCTAACCATTCCTAAGTCCCTATTTTTCCCTAATGTATTCGCTGTTGTCACTTGCCATTATCCAGGACCCCATAAAACAAAGAAACCATTAAAGATAACGCTGATAGAGTGAAGCCAAACAAACATCTGATTTAAACACATGGTTGAGACAGTGATTTAAAACCGAACTTTTCATTCTTCATGTTGTATTTATTATGCATTGAAAGTTTAACGGTGAGCCAATTTATGTTCTGTTATTTATTACATTGATTTGAGTTCAAGACACGCGCGCGCTCGAGTGTGTGTGTGTCTGTGTGTGAGTGCGTGTATGTACGTGCGTCTCTGCCTGCATGTGTGTATGCGTGCATATGTGCGTGGGTGCGGGCTGGTGTATAACGTTTTATGAAAATAAATCGGATATATTTCGAATATAAATAAAATAAACAAATAACTTTATGACAGGCAGTTAGTATCTGATACCTAAATTATCTCTCTCTCTCTCTCTCTAAACACACAGACACACACACACATATATATATATATATATATATATATATATGTATATATATATATATATATATATATATATAGTGTGAGTGAGTGATGTGAGTGGTGGTGAGTGGTGGTGGTGAGTGGTATGTGAGTTGGTGAGTGGTGGTGAGTGGTGGTGGTGGTGGTGAGTGAGTGAGTGAGTGAGTGAGTGAGTGAGTGAGTGAGTGAGTGAGTGAGTGAGTGAGTGAGTGAGTGAGTGAGTGAGTGAGTGAGTGAGTGAGTGAGTGAGTGAGTGAGTGAGTGAGTGAGTGAGTGAGTTTATCCATGATGAATAAATTTTGTACATGACGGCAGTTAACATTGTAATTGTCTTAGATATAATAGTTTTAGCACGTCGAAAAATGTCGAAAGGAAATAATAGAACCACGAACCACGAACCTGGATATGTGTATAGGAGTCATGCTTAGAAGTGTGAATATTATATCACAAAAACATGCAGTTATTGTTAGATATTAATAATTATACCTGGACTATGAGTTAGCCCGAACCGTGTACTAGGTGCGCCACTGAGCTCGATTATTCTGTAGAAGTTTGTAATTATGATTATTATTATTATTATTATTATTACTAATATTAACGAATATATTTTAGGTAATTCAACAGGCTCTGAAATCGATTTTAGATTTCTGTTAAATTTGACACTTAAACACAAATATAACTCTCTCAAAGGAAGGAAAAATAATAATATTTTTCTTATATAAGCGTGATATTTGTCTTCGTCATAAGCCTCATTCTAAAGATTGTGTAACTAAAGTTATCATTCATATATGATTATTGACTATAATATATATGATTCCATTTTGTTCAATTGATGTCTTTTTTATTTGTAAATATCATGTCAGCTTCATAAAATAGAAAATGACTACAGCGATGGAAATATCCTTAACAGTTCACTCCTCCATTTGTAGAGCGAGTCTTTTAACTTTTACACACAAAGTAAGATGATGATGATGATGATGATGATGATGATTGAGTGTTTTACGGCCACGTTTGTGCATATGGTAGGCTAAATGGGCCGAGTGACCTCCAAAGGTAATGAAGCAAAGTCAAAGATAAAACACCCTTCAGATATGCCCACGTCGAGATTTGAACTCAGATGGTATTGATATCTGGTCCAACACCCTACTAACTAGACCACGGGGGGGAGGGGGGCTTGCACAGAAAGTGAGATTGTACAATCCATGAAAAAACTTCGTGTTGGCATTTAGTACAAATATTAAGAGTGCTCATCTTCCATTGTTTAATGACTGTTTAACTATATTCTAATTTATCAGCAAAAACGGCAATTTATACACATAATGTTTACAAATTTCGACTTGTGTTTCATAAAGTTGTCTGTTTCAATTCTTCCTTGTCATGATTAATCACTTTCTGTGATCATTAGTAGGTTTCTCGATGATGTAAAAATTATTTGTTTCGTAAAGATTTAGTTTGGACATCCATCATCGGTTAAGGGATGTCACGTTTTTATTCACATAGTTATATCTTTGTTAGTATCAAGATGTTTTCAAGGAGACGTAATGAATGGTACTTGGGAGAAATAAAATTAATACAATAATGAATCGTTCAATTATCGATCTTAAACAAATAATACTGGCATGTTTTGTTGTGAATTTTGGGAGGTTCGTTTATTTTCTCGTCCAATGATGAACAATAAGTTTCCAACAGAATGTTGTACAACGATGTGTGACAAAATAAATTAATACGTCTTCCAATTATATTACTATTAACTTATTAGGGCATCTTCCAATTATATTACTCTTAACTATTAGGGCATCACTCACTCCTTAATATCAAACAGAAATAAACAGCAACTCCCTTCCCAGTAATTAAACCGTTTCACTACATAATAAAGCTATAGTTTTCTGCTTTGTTTAATTACAGCAAAGAATTAAATCTCGCATGTTGTGTTGATTTATAAAATTAATCAAATATATTTTAAATGAAAATAAAACACAAATGTTATCCTATTATTAGAAATGAGATATATCCGTCACTTTTTCAAGTTGAACAAAATCACTAAAGCAGTTATAGCAATGAAACATCTTAAATAACTACTTTGTTAAATGAGACGTCATATGGAAAATAAAGTAATGTCTCCGTTAATATTCCTTTTTTTATTATTTTGTAATTATCTTATTGATGTTTAACTGATTTCTATCCAAATTATGATGATGTTATGGCAACTTATTAAATTGTTTGTTTTTTGTTTCGTATAGTACTACATTTAATTATATCTATCACAATTTGTCTGTGATTATAGCATCATTTTGGTTGTTATCTTGTACTATATTTGACAACTTTTAATATCGCTCACATTGTTTATCTTGTCCTATAATTGATTATTCCTTTTTAATAACGAGATATCTGATGCTAGTCAAATGCACTTGACAATTAAGTGATTAATAGATTTTAATACTAGTAATTCTTTTACGTTCTAAAAGGGTAAATGTTCCCCAGTTCTTTCTTCTTTTACAACAATGAAAATAAATTCCTAACTACCAAGAGTCATACCTTATCGTATTGCCGTAAACAGTATTTCAGGAATAGGTTACATAGCCATAGCCATAAATAAAACCTTTCTTCGCGATTGGTAGTTGAAACGACCATGGGATTGTAATACTATTATAAGCTCCAACATGAATAGATTCCACAAAAGATTCAAACACGTCTTCTTAGCAACTTATAATATTGTAAAGACACATATAATATCAGATTGAATAGTACTAAACACACCAAATAAAATTAGATTTTCTAACCATTTCTGCGTATGTTACTATTGTTATTGTTGTTATTGTTGTTGCTGCTACTCATGGTCCTGTTGTTGTTGTTATTGTTGTTGTTGTTATAATTAAAGTAATTTCTGGTGATAATCATATGATGTGATGCAATTAAAGGAAAAATTCAATTGTTATATTCTGTATTTCCCTTCAATAAACACATTTTGAAATCGTATCTTAAATTTTTTTCAATTAACTAGTGCTAGTATACGTGTCTCTTACATGTGTTGTCACATTTAAAATCATCATAATGTATGCATTTAAATTACTCGTCAGCTGACAGCAACCATTTAATAATGATAGATCGTTTTTCTTAACAAATAACCAAACCTTAAACTTATTTTTGTCATTAGGCGATATTTTGAAGGATTGAAACTTAAATAAATTTCTATAACCGTTTTATCATCATCATCATCGTTTGGTTGCACCTTCCATCATAATTTATTATCATATTATACTGCTCTATTATTTCAGTGAGAACCTTGTAGAAAACACAGTGATTAAACATTGGTTAATTTACTGCAGAATATCTTATAAATACCACTGTGTCTATTTAGGTCAGTAAAAATGTATATTTCGTACTCTGGATGTTGATAATCCGACTCATAAATCACTCGATTACGGTAACTTCACCGAAATATCCGTACTAATGACAGTTTACTGATATGCACTCTCATACGAGTGCACATACTTTTATATGGCCAATAGAATATCAACCCCAAACATAACGAAACAATGTATCACTATTTATCAAATAAATATTAGGCAGTATATAAATCATCACTGTGATTAGTCAGGATTGCTTGTATTTATGTAGCACCTCAGTGGTCCAACTGGTAGAGTGTTAGATCACAGATCGCTACCACCTGAGTTCGAATCTCGGTGTTGAAATATCTGAAAGGTGTTTCATCTTTGACTTCGATTCATTACCTTTGGAGGTCGTTCAGCCTATTTAGCCTTCCATGAGCACAAAGTGGCCGTAAAACATCAATCATCATCACCATCATCATCTCACTCTTTCGCCATATATATATATATATATATATATATATATATATATATATATATATATATTAATTAAATTAATTTTGTTCAAAGGATTTGTGCATTTATGTGTTCAGAGACTAACTTATTTATCTTTACATGCATACAGAGAAGTCCCTGGTATCTGTAGCTTAGAGCAGCACTTCAGCAACTGGATATATTACTAAGCGATTGATTAATGTATCTGCAAAGTGTTTTAGGCAGAGCATGTGCAAAATATCAGGCTATAGATAATTAGAGAACATTGTATACGGCATTAAAAATCAACCCGTACATCAATCAGCTTATATTATTTCTTTCAATAATAGAGTAGGCTTATAAACTGGTGCATTATAATAATAATAATAATAATAATAATTATAATAATAATATGTAACATTTTATCTTTGTGGAACTGATTGATAAAACTGTGCCTGCGGGATATATTGTCATGGTGTCATTCATGATCAGAACATTTTTCATGTTTACACACTTTAGTTCAATTGTCTGTCACAGCAAATAGTTAGAAAAGAACATCCTGTGTGCGAGATTGTTATCAACCTTATAATTAAACATCATTAATAAATTAAAAACCCAGTTAAGAGAGTTTTATGACTACATTATCCTCTGTAAGGGTTGGGTACCAGCCTTTTCTATTACAAAAAGTAATAATCAAATATAGAACGTCTAAAATTATAAAAGTCTGTTAAACGTTGTCAATAAACACAATATTTAACAACTAGAAAACATTACAATCAAATAAATGTCTCAGTTTAGTATAATCCTGTTACTAATTGAATTACTGCAAAGAGTAAACAGACTACCATAAAACTATCATAATGTCGATAGAAGTCTGTAAAATTGGAATAGAAATAGACTGATAGGTCCTATAAACTGTATTAAATGTGTGTGTGTGTGTGCGTGCGTGCGTGCGTGTGTGTGTGCGTGCGTGCGTGCGTGCCTGCGTGCGTGCGTGCGTGTGTATTTAACTGTACACGATGAGTCAGCGAAATTAAATTATTACTTGAAACATTCATCTGCCAAAAATGTCCTATTACTGTAGTCTAACACGATTTTACCCTTCTCGGGTACTTTAAAAGTGGTCCATTGTGTAAATGCTAAGATGGGATCTATTTTTCGGTTTAATACATCTACATGACAAAACGTCAGTAACTATTTGCACATCGAAAGGTCATGTGTGTTATAGCAATAGACGCAAAAAGAAATATTAAATTTCAATATACACATAAGATGGTGATTCCATACTAGATTATGCATTCCATAATTATCTATACGCAAGATGTCCAACACTATCGCATGTTATACATCTCATCCAGTACGTTAATTATTCATTTTAAGATTAGAGACAGTATTATTAAATTGCCCAGAAATGTGGCCACTATATTCCAGAAAATAATGATCAGGTTCACTAAATACAGTTATAAATGTAATCAAAGAAGGCTTTTCATGAACGAATTGTATATTAAGTTAAAACATAAATAAAAAGTGGCTTAATATATTATCATTATGACATCATTATAATATATTGCCTAGGTGTGTATCAATAAATATTTCCGAGATGGGAGTCAATCATAATAATATATGGCCACTTTACATGAAATTATAGCATATCAATTATTTGTTGACACATTTATTTTTATGATAAAGATTAAGCAATGCTAAAGAAAAGGGTGGATATTTATTTATCATCAATTACAATTAACATAAAGAATTATATAAATATATATATATCTTCGGGTTGATGAATTACAGATAATAAATGTTAGAAAGTTTTTGCTTTTACTTACACTTTCGTATAATATTTCTGAAATATGTTTATTTAAAACAGATTTTTTAAATTTGTTCTTATCTTTGTAGTTATGTTTATTCCCATAGCCTTTTCTCCTCTATAATTAGACTATCTACCAAACTCAAGTCTTATCCAATAGTTTTATAAACATGTTTATGTCAAAAGCGATGCCAATTTTGCTGTCAATGATGTTATTATGGTATAATGGGCTGTAATATAAACATAATGAACTACTGTCTGGACGGAACTAACAACTTTAAATTCAATAAATGTTTATTGTATAATTTGAGCAGTTTATTCCCTGACTATTGTGATATAGGAAAACAGTATCATATGGAATTTGATATGTAACATGACATTAAGTAACAAACAGTCTTCAATATTATCTTGTGAAATAATAATAATAATATTATTATTATTAATTAAAATAATTTCTGATCTATAGAGCATCACATTCAGCTGTGCTGTTCTCCGGTTTGATTTTACATTATTATTATCCCTGACCCAGACCTGCTTCAATCCATCACACAACTTTAGGCAGAAAGCATTACTCAGACATATAACCATCACGTCCTGTCAAGTTCTCACTTCTGGCTGAGTGAACCAGCCACCACTTGACAGTATTGCAGCTCAAGAGACTAGAACCTAGAACTGCCCACATAACACCTGGCTATAAACATATAATACTAATTGGCCTTTCATTTATTAAAAGCAGAATGTCTATTTTCATTCAAATAATAACATGATAATATTCTGGACAGAATCATGTCTGACACCATCTATATGCTCCAATATTCATTCCAGTTGCAAACTACCAGACAAATGGAATATACTAATTGTATATCAACTTCGTATAGATCAACTCTAACACTCTATCTTAAAAATCATCTGTTTATATATTGACACAATTACTATATGCCTAATTGTTAATATATATATATATATATATATATATATATATATATATATATATATATGTGTGTGTGTGTGTGTGTGTGTGTGTGTGTGTGTGTGTGTGTGTGTGTGTGTGTGTGTGTGTGTTTTAGCTGTGTATAATAAGGCACAGGCAGTTTGCGCGTGTGTGTTTGCGTGTGTGTGTGTGTGTGTATGTGTGTGTGTATGTGTGTGTGTGTGTTTTAGGGTACATAGTAAGAGGCAACAGGCACAGAGCATCAACATATCTAAACCTCCTTCGAAACCTACCTCCATAAATCTAAATACAACTATACATACATTAATCTAAATATTAAATGTTCAATACCTCCACATATTGATAAATGTGTGCGTATACCTAAGCATGTGTCTGGTCTACTCATCAGCCTGTGGGAACCAGCTAATTCGCTTTTCGTACGCGACAAATATGTCACGCCCACAGGAAAGCGGCTACATGCAGGCTACGTACAAAAAGCGGAAGCACGTAAAAACATACCATTTGATACCACAGATCGCAACAAACACGTGCGTGTGGTTCAATGGTGACTTGCTACATACATATCATAAACTATTTTGACACCACAGTTTACATTCAACAGTAATTTTCTGTGGTCCAAAAGAAACCTGTATATAAAGCATTTCGACACCTCAGATGCTGACCTCAGCTTTATTCTGGGTTCGAATAGCTGAATAAATCCTACCTATATGAACCGTGTATCAATACACGTCCGACTGGTCTGGCGTCGAAGTTCTTCTCTAACCTAAGTGAAAATTCAAGCCCTATATATAGCCTCAGCGTGTTAACAAACATTACAGTTTGTCCATAACAAAGAGAATGCACACTAACACAGTATGGACTCACTAAAGCGATTAAACTAAAATAAAAACAAAGTAGCAATACCGCACAATGGATTATTACTGGACTAGAACGAAATATCGTCTCAAACCTGAGTAAATACTACAATTTACTCGAACCTAACAGCTAACCCTCATACGTTTCCGTTCATCACTAAGGGAACGTTCATTCACGCTTAATTTAGCGTCCCTAAGTATGTGCAGTTAGGTGTGGTGGGATCTAAATTAAAGCGCCTATCCACTTGATCTATTTGACCCATGGTCGAGAACAGCGGATTTCAGCCAGATCTCCGATACTGCGAATGACACGTCGGGATTATAATAGCTATACATTTAAAAAATTCCTATATCAGTGTAATCTAATTACTCATAATATGGGAACAAAACTCTGTCCGCAGCTTAATACCCATGGAGATGCCTGCCGGAGTAACAAACGACTCCAGGAGTATAAATCCATCAAGCAGCATTGTATGAATTAATAGGTCGTTTCGCCAGACCACATAGAGGACAACAATATAGATTGTACATTATACATAATAACGCTAATATACTCAAACATGTTGTAATAACCACATAACTTTCTTACATTGGTGTAATAAGGAATCTGGATGGAAATAGATAAGATGTCTGGCACGGGCAATGTGCGTTATGGTACATAGTAAGAGGCAACAGGCACAGAGCATCAACATAT
>JAODUP010001789.1:0-27660 GCA_025642065.1 Paralvinella palmiformis
CACACACGCTACACATATAGTGCTACTTGTGCAATAAATAATATGTTTGCGAAACTAATCTTTTCGCTTAACTTCTAATGGCCACCGATTTACAATTGAAAGAAAACATCGACTTTCTTCTTTATATACACATTTAAAGGTGCACACATATGACTCTTCTCTGCCTGGTTACAACCGTCCATCTCTCAGTGATTATAATTTAGTACCGATTGAGAAAATAAACAGCTACGGTTCTAATTGGCCGGACCGAATTAACAGTCTAAAACCTCTTTTGGACTGATACCCTGGGTTCATTAGAACCAACAGGGTTAAACAAAAAAACGTTCGGAGATATATTAGAATCGGCCGAAAATAGTGATACGGTAGCTCTCTAATGCCGTTTTCTAGAACAGGCAATATGACTTCAAGAATGATAAATACACATTTTAAAATACTTCAACCGAAGAGTTATTTACATCACTGCCTACACTAAACATAAAAGCCTCTCGGGTTATTTAGTGTCAAGTAGGTTGAAATAAATACCTTTAAATAAATAGAATATCTTCTGAAGCTCTGAAAAGGTTTCTCACAAACATAACTTCAGTAAAGGGTCAATCGTTCGAAACACCGGGTTACGTAAGTTCAGAATTATAACAAAGAAATTCAAATAACACATCTTTTGAAGGATTAAGTGCGTGGCTTCTATTGAAAATAGTGTATATAAATCTCGGGCAATATGGTAACCTGGTGAAAACTTGAATAGGTTGAAGCCGGTTATTGCTATTGGGTTGAGTCGTGTTGTATCGCTGCTACTAGTATTGATCTGACTTTATTATGATTTATGTTTCTATTTTAGGCTTAATCTTTATTGATACATTCTTGGCCGTATGGTTCAGCACAAAGCCTGGTTTTCGTTCAATGATAGTTTCTTGTTCATATTTAGATTATCCTCTTCTGGATTATTTTATTAATTTGGTTTTTCCTTTCACCTTTTCTAATTGTCATGGTAATAAAACATATTTTTAAACAGTTTGAAGTGATAATTGTTGTTTGAATAAGAGCATAACACCTGTGCCAGCACCTGAAATATATGTATTAAAAAAAATACAATCACACATGTATATATGTACGCACGCACGCACGGATGCACGTATAACAAGCGCATACAAATACAGAAACACAAGGACGTACACAAACATACATAAAAACATACCCGGGGGGGGGGGACGCACACATACACACTCACATGGAAACACACACACATACACACATACACATACACATAAACACACAGATACACATAAACACACACACCCACACACACACATATATACATATATATATATATATATATATATATATATATATATATATATATATATATATATATATAAACAATCCCATACACCGTCGACAGACATAGCAAGCAGAGCAACCATTCGTTGGAGTTTCTATGCATATTAGACTGTTTGTCAATCTATCATAGGTTACTGAACCTTTACTTACACAATACTTTTATCTGATCTTACTTGAGATGTTTGAAAGAAACCGACACTAATTATGTCCATCATCTATGTTTTCAGTAATTTATAGTATCAATAGATTAAAAATGTTTAAACAAGTGATAGAATTTGAAAAGTATAAGGCAGTATTTTGGCACAAATATTTGTATTGCCTATCCAGATAAACATCTACTTTTCGCAATGCTTATATTGTGCTTAATGAACATACAGTCGATATAGTTTGGATAATATAATACTATATATAATATATACTCTAATGTGGTGAATGTCTTGTTTGGTGTATCAACAATGTTTGATCCATCCACACAAAAATCATCGGTTTCCATATAAAGATAATTAATATTAGTAGAAGGGCCCCATAGTTAAATAACAAAGAAACAACGGCACGAATGTATTGAAATATATATAAATGAGCCCAGTTTGTCTTTGAATTAAGCCTTTATGTATAAAATTGGCTAATCATAAACCTAACTGCACAAATTAATGAATACAGTAAACTTAGAATACGCATTAGCTAGGCCATAAAGTTATTCATAAATATTAATTTATGAAAGGTTTTCCTAGTTGAATACAGCCTTTTATGTAACCACTATCTATTTTGTAGAATAAAATACAAATTGACCTTTGCATAAATACAAATATAACTGGATATGTATCTAATATATTGCATTTGCAACATATACTGCAGTTTTACATTTATGAAAACATATACAATAATATAAGAACAAACTCTTATACATTCTTGTCATTAAAAGGTTTCAACGGATAATATATAATAGACGAAGTTATGCTATTTGGAGATATGCGTATTTTCCACCATTAGATGTGCAATACGAAGAATGTTTGCTTAACACATTTGATAGTAGTTCTTTTTTTAAAGCTAGGGTAGTAATTCCTATCGAAATCGTGAGAATCTTTTAGTCGTTGAACTTATATAGCATGCATTATTATGAAAGTAAAACAGGACAAGTATTAATATCATAAAATAAATATGGATTATAATTTAATTGTTTGTTATTTCTTACTTAGAATGATATTTTTCCAGCGAAAGTATCAAGATATGTGAATTTTATGTATTTATCGATATAATTACCATATGAGGAATATATTGATGCATTTGAAAGACTATAGTTATTCTGGATCGTGGTGACTATAATAGGATATGATTATTATTGCCAAAATGCTAAATACATTAAATAAAGCAGGAATTTGTCAGGAAATTGGCTCAAACGTTCTGATTATTTAGAGTGTCCAATTAGGCACACGAATCACAGTTCAATATTTGGTATGACCACCACAGGCATCGTACAAAGAGTGTACTCTTCGAGGAATGCTGTCAATCAGGATTGCTAGGGTTTGAAGGGGAAGAGCTTGCAATGCATCAATGACTGCCTGTCGCAATTCCGCCAGATTAGTAGGCTGGTTAGCACTTGCATCCATGGTGCGTGTTACTTCGGACCTCACGTTCTCTATAGGATTCATATCCGGAGATACTACTGGCCATTCCATGTGTTCGATCCAGGTTTACATCGACGATGTGAAGGTCACATTTTCCACCATGGTAGAAAACACCCTATATGGTAACTCCACCGACCCCTGCTTGGACTCTAGGTACAATGCAACCTTCATGATAGGCCCTATGTTGCTGACCCTGGACATGACTATATATCCAGTAAAGCAGGAATCTGGATTCATCGCTGAAGATGACATCCTGCCAATGACCTGGTCGCCTGCGGAGATAGTTTCTAGCCCAATCCATGCGCGCCTGTCGATGTCTCTACAACAATAAACGTTTCTTCATAGGTCTCCTGTCGAAGTAACCTGCACCAATCAATCGCAGATTCGCTAGCATTCTGGATACAGAGTATGAGCTAACAGTAACCACTCAACACGAAGGGTGTTTGCTGACTAGGTATGCCCATTTAATTACCGCTAAAATTAGAGAAAAATGAAGAAAACATTAATTTCTAAAATAATCCAGAAGAGGATAATCTAAATATAAACAAGAAACTATGATTAAAACAAAACCACTACGGCCAAGAAAGATTAAACCTAAAATGGAGAAATAAAATATTAATACACAGTATGAATAATGTATGAATAATATACGCATAAATCAGACTAAATTCAGATGAATACTAATAGCAGCGATATAACACGACTCAACCCAACAGCAACGACCGGTTTCGACCTATTCAATTATTCATCAGGTTGCGCCCAGATCACGCCTAAAAGTAAACATAAAATAAAAGGTTAGACTCTGCAATTACCATGAGTGATTTATATAAAATATCACTAACACTATTACTAATACCTAGTCTCTATTGTAGAAGTGGGTAAGCTTTATTCTATTAACTGGTAATGATAGAACATTAGAAGCTCTATCAGTAATTATTTATCTGGTCAGGTATTAACCCAATGATAAGCCAACCAGATATTCATACCTGAAAGCAAAGATGCAGACAGACCCAGATGTAGGCAGACATTTAAAAAAACATATACAGACAACGACACGGTAACACACAAGAGAGAGAGAGAGAGAGAGAGAGAGAGAGAGAGAGAGAGAGAGAGAGAGAGAGAGAGAGAGGAGAGAGAGAGAGAGAGTGTGAGAGAGAGAGAGAGAGACTAACAATCAAAGATAGATACATAAAAAACAAGCGATCGACAATAGAATAAATTAACGAGGAAGAACATGGGAAGAATAATGTAAGCAGAATAGAAAGCCAATAAATAACGGAAAAAAAGTACACCAAGGAAAAATAAATCACCTCACACACAAACACATACAGTTCCACTCATAAAAATACGCAATCCAATTCTATGCACCACGCTATCTGGTAAAATTGGCTTTATTGGAAGAGTTTTCTGACAATTTAAAAATAAAAAGGTACAGGTTGACAATTGAAAGAGCTTTCGTACCAATAAATTGGTACAACAGGAAAGAAAGGCTTATTGGAGAAACATAACACGTCTTGAATGAATATATATTTATAACTACTCTTTCACAACTACAACTACATGATATATATTATATACATAACACCTTTGTTATTGTTACAAAGGTAATATTACCATTAGTAAAATTAACACTTTCAAAACAATTTAAATTACGATCACTGACAATAATATTCTATGATACTTTGTAATAAGATATGGGTGACTAATATTTGAAAAGCGCCGAAACAGACAATCCCCGTAAGCATCAACATCAAGTGAATCGTCTTGATCAATATAATGATAATAATAATAATAATAATAATAATAATAATAATCATAATAATAATAAAAACTAAATTAATATTAAATATAACTAGTAGTATATAGAAGTAATTCTTAAAGTGGGATTGTTAGTAATAGATGTATCAGTAGTATAAGAACATCAGAAACATTAGTATTAGCAATATTAAGAATAAAAGTAAAAGTAGTAATAATAGTAGCAGAAGTAGTATTAGTAGTATTAGAAACAGTTGTACTAGGGTAGTAAAACATTCTTAGTAGTAGTTGTAGTAATAGTATTGGCAGTACTACTACTACTACTACTACTACTAATAATAATAATAATAGTAATAACAGTTATTATGTTGTTGTAGCTAAGGTAGTAGTATAATTCGTAGTAGTAGTTGTCATAGTAGCTGCGACTTCTAACGGTGATGCTGAATATAATGGCGGTTCTGGTGATATTGGTGCTGGTTGTTGAGCATCTGGTGGTGGTAGTGGTGGTGATTGTTGTGCTGTAGCTATTCGCTGCTGCGCTGCTAGTTGTAGGTAGTGCTTTTAGGAAGATATATTGTCAGTATTTTGCTACTTTGCATATCACACACAAATGTTCTGGTTGAAGCCATTTCGGATTAATGATCTTATGAATATTGGTCGATCTTCAATAATACTACTACTACTACTACTAATAATAATAATACAATATTAATAATAGTGATAATATTAATAATAATAATTATAATAATAATAATACTGTGACTAATAATGTTTTATTACTGCCACTAATCTATACGGTCAACAACATAACGTCGATTATGACAACTTTTGCATATTTAATGTGATACAATTATATGCAGGAGAATAGAATCCCCAAAACTAGAACAACAAGAGAAATGCGAGTTGAAATAATACCATCCCTCTTCTTAGCAGAAACTGAACAAAGGGTTTTCCAATTGAATCCTATCCAATTTTCCATTATTGAAAATAACCATAACATATAGGCTGTTTTATATTTATCTACGCTTTATATCAAGTAACTTCTTCTTGAGTGGAGTAGTAACACTGGTTAGATCAAACACAAATTGCATATTAGAAAATATCTTCCCGAATTCATGATTTTAATATTTTCGAACATCTTCACCCATCTTGTCGATATAACTGTATTTTTATTTTCTCATTACGCATCTTAATAGTCATGAAATATATGTGGAGCCGATAAGAAGAAATCAAATTATCCCTCTATTTACGAGAAACTAATAAAATTTATATAGATAACAATATTTGGTATTGATTAACATGAAACTGGCTTACGTTTTCAAGGATTCCATTTCTCTTGTTATGTATAATACATATTAATACATATTTCATGTCCATGGCAATTAAGCTGTCTTTATAAAATAGTTATTGTGAGGTACTCCACACATCCAAGTAGCTCATACTCGCATTATGTTATTTACATTATTAACGTAAATGTTTTGTCCCAATTTTTTTTCATTTCCGCAGAAATTACAAGTCTCTTCAGTTTGAGGAATATTGAATCAATTAATTGCTATGTTTTCTATAATTAAGCAGGAGGCCAATTCATTCCTGTTATTCTGATGTATGCAGTAAATTACATTTATTAACTATTTGCACAAAACATTATGATATCTAGAATGCACACCAGAAAATACTCGAAATGATTTTCGAAATCAACATTAGAGAGGCTTTTTTATATATCCATTTTCATTTGGCTTTACAGAACAGATTTCTATCGAAAACGAGCTTAATATGACATGAAAGGCATCAACAAACACTATTTTGGTACCACATCTAATTGTTGGATGTAACATTATCACTTCTCCTTTAACGAAGAAACATTGTAGTCAAAGCAATTTAAAAGGCTTTATATCATTGTCTTGGCTCTTAATAATAACTGTAGCATATGCCATATATAGTAACAACCCTTCAGGTGTTTATCCAGTGATGTTTCTTTTTGATTTATGCAAATATTATTGTTAACATACAGGATCTTATTCAGCTGGTTCACGGAAGAGTTTATGGATTACTATTTGTGAATAGCTTTATCACTAGGATAATGTTTGTTGTAAGTCAACTTGTTTTATATATTTCTTAGTATCCACCCTTTACCTTTAATATATATATATATATATATATATATATATATATATATATATATATATATATATATATATATATATATATATATATATATATATATATACATATCAACATGGGGTCAGCATTGTTTTACTATTTTTAACGACACACTAACTGAGACAAACCTTTTTGTAATTAATTCATTACATTCATTAGATGAAGATTATATAATACGAAATTGATATATCCTATTTTTCAGTAATCTCCATTTCGCTTGTCACGGCCAAAGTCTAATTAAAATACAGAGAACAATTATTTCCAAGATTACAGACAAATTTCAATTGGACTATAATATTAATTATTGCGTAGAAATGTGAAGAGAGCTAGTTACTCAATGAAATTAATTGTATTAATCAAATGTACAATGTAATGAAGAAAAAAAAAACAAGCACTAAATATAATAGCATATATACTATTATATAATAATAATAATAATAATAATAATAATAATAATAATAATAATAAAAACAAAATTAATATTAAATATAACTAGTAGTATATAGAAGTAATTCTTAAAGTGGGATTGTTAGTAATAGATGTATCAGTAGTATAAGAACATCAGAAACATTAGTATTAGCAATATTAAGAATAAAAGTAAAAGTAGTAATAATAGTAGCAGAAGTAGTATTAGTAGTATTAGAAACAGTTGTACTAGGGTAGTAAAACATTCTTAGTAGTAGTTGTAGTAATAGTATTGGCAGTACTACTACTACTACTACTAATAATAATAATAATAATAATAGTAATAACAGTTATTATGTTGTTGTAGCTAAGGTAGTAGTAGAATTCGTAGTAGTAGTTGTCATAGTAGCTGCGACCTCTAACGGTGATGCTGAATATAATGGCGGTTCTGGTGATATTGGTGCTGGTTGTTGAGCATCTGGTGGTGGTAGTGGTGGTGATTGTTGTGCTGTAGCTATTCGCTGCTGCGCTGCTAGTTGTAGGTAGTGCTTTTAGGAAGATATATTGTCAGTATTTTGCTACTTTGCATATCACACACAAATGTTCTGGTTGAAGCCATTTCGGATTAATGATCTTATGAATATTGGTCGATCTTCAATAATACTACTACTACTACTACTAATAATAATAATACAATATTAATAATAGTGATAATATTAATAATAATAATTATAATAATAATAATACTGTGACTAATAATGTTTTATTACTGCCACTAATCTATACGGTCAACAACATAACGTCGATTATGACAACCTTTGCATATTTAATGTGATACAATTATATGCAGGAGAATAGAATCCCCAAAACTAGAACAACAAGAGAAATGCGAGTTGAAATAATACCATCCCTCTTCTTAGCAGAAACTGAACAAAGGGTTTTCCAATTGAATCCTATCCAATTTTCCATTATTGAAAATAACCATAACATATAGGCTTTTTTATATTTATCTACGCTTTATATCAAGTAACTTCTTCTTGAGTGGAGTAGTAACACTGGTTAGATCAAACACAAATTGCATATTAGAAAATATCTTCCCGAATTCATGATTTTAATATTTTCGAACATCTTCACCTATCTTGTCGATATAACTGTATTTTTATTTTCTCATTACGCATCTTAATAGTCATGAAATATATGTGGAGCCGATAAGAAGAAATCAAATTATCCCTCTATTTACGAGAAACTAATAAAATGTATATAGATAACAATATATGGTATTGATTAACATGAAACTGGCTTACGTTTTCAAGGATTCCATTTCTCTTGTTATCTATAATACATATTAATACATATTTCATGTCCATGGCAATTAAGCTGTCTTTATAAAATAGTTATTGTGAGGTACTCCACACATCCAAGTAGCTCATACTCGCATTATGTTATTTACATTATTAACGTAAATGTTTTGTCCCATTTTTTTTTCATTTCCGCAGAAATTACAAGTCTCTTCAGTTTGAGGAATATTGAATCAATTAATTGCTATGTTTTCTATAATTAAGCAGGAGGCCAATTCATTCCTGTTATTCTGATGTATGCAGTAAATTACATTTATTAACTATTTGCACAAAACATTATGATATCTAGAATGCACACCAGAAAATACTCGAAATGATTTTCGAAATCAACATTAGAGAGGCTTTTTTATATATCCATTTTCATTTGGCTTTACAGAACAGATTTCTATCGAAAACGAGCTTAATATGACATGAAAGGCATCAACAAACACTATTTTGGTACCACATCTAATTGTTGGATGTAACATTATCACTTCTCCTTTAACGAAGAAACATTGTAGTCAAAGCAATTTAAAAGGCTTTATATCATTGTCTTGGCTCTTAATAATAACTGTAGCATATGCCATATATAGTAACAACCCTTCAGGTGTTTATCCAGTGATGTTTCTTTTTGATTTATGCAAATATTATTGTTAACATACAGGATCTTATTCAGCTGGTTCACGGAAGAGTTTATGGATTACTATTTGTGAATAGCTTTATCACTAGGATAATGTTTGTTGTAAGTCAACTTGTTTTATATATTTCTTAGTATCCACCCTTTATATATATATATATATATATATATATATATATATATATATATATATATATATATATATATATATATATATATCAACCATGGGGTCAGCATTGTTTTACTATTTTTAACGACACACTAACTGAGACAAACCTTTTTGTAATTAATTCATTACATTTACTAGATGAAGATTATATAATACGAAATTGATATATCCTATTTTTCAGTAATCTCCATTTCGCTTGTCACGGCCAAAGTCTAATTAAAATACAGAGAACAGTTATTTCCAAGATTACAGACAAATTTCAATTGGACTATAAGATTAATTATTGCGTAGAAATGTGAATAGAGCTAGTTACTCAATGAAATTAATTGTATTAATCAAATGTACAATGTAATGAAGAAAAAGAAAAAAAACAAGCACTAAATATAATAGCATATATACTTAATATGTTTACAACCAAGATATTAATTTCAACTACATACTGGGTTCGCAACAGTTAATTAACAATTGGAACACAAAACGTATTATTTAGCTCTGTTTCATATTTACTTAATTGCATCTTCGACTAGTGTTTGTTGATATATATATATATATTGGATTAATATTATTAACTTTTTGGTAGCATTTGAAACGCTGCCCTATCGGTCTACGGTGTCTAATTGAAAATACCATTAACACTATATGTTTATCATATATAAACAGTTTACATATTTTTGTAACAATTGATTTTGTTAATTTGGCATTTATGAAACTCTGTTTAAGGAAATGTGTTCGGTATTAATCAACAAATATTGGTAGATTTGCAGACATTTAAGACTGGGTGAATGTAAGTCTCATACGCTTGTCCCATTTTCTGCTCGATCAAATTAGGCTTCATATGTTTCCAAATAGAGGAACATTAAAAATGACAGAACATGATACGGTTGTTCTTTAAAGTTTTAGTTGTTGCTTATATGTGAATCAGGTTATCAGAATTACGAGTACTATACAAATTGGTGGAATTGCATTGTTTCATTAATCATTCAGTTTAAATCAATGACATTGAATACGAAATAGTAATACTAAGCAATTAATATATTATCTTAAGATATATTGTGTAAGGTATTTGTTTCAGATAATTTGTATAATTAGGTAATATGAATATAACTATACGATTAATTTGCCTTTTAGTATATCAGTGCTTAATTAATATTCTTAGGAAATTTTATTGTTTCGAAGATATATATTGTTACATGTCCAAATTAATAAATGTGGGTTCTCTTCGTTTTAAAGATTTGGTAAAGATATTTTAAAATATTGAATAGTAATTTAATAAAACCGTGTGTTATCCCTTGGATATTTAATTAAGCTTAATTTATTGAAAAGTGGAATAATTAATTTCTTTGCTTTTTGAGTGATCGATTCTCCGCTTAAATGCAGAGAATTTGTCGAAGATGCACACACCAATAAAGGAAAATATTATATTGGGAGTTCCATGTATCACAAATGAAAATATTTTTAATTTGGGTATAACTGTAAAAAATATAATATATATATATATATATATATATATATATATATATATATATATATATATATATATATATATATATACAGAAAAAACAAGATGTGAAATGTATTCTGAATTATTTTAATATACTGAAAGATTAATAATTGAAGAAGCTATAAATGTAAATATTCTACTGAAAACAAGTGATCCTATGCTAATGTGAAGATGTTTCCATCGGATAATGTGGATAACATACCTTAATATACATTATATTATAATGCATGTGTATTGTAATAGTGTGACTATTGTATTTTATTGTTTTGTAGCTATCAATGAATGAACATATTACTCAATAAAGACCCAAAAAGAATAATGCAGAGAGGGAGATTCATCATAAATATGAATATTTCAAAGAGTTAGGAACATGTTACATATTTTACAAACAAATGATCATAATGCTAATAATAGTGGAACACAAGTTTTACATCGCCAATCACTAATAATTAGATATAAATAAATGCGATATTTTGGTCAATACATCATATAGAAATGCAGATTCATTTCCGGGCATAGATGAACACCCTGTCAATATATTATTATAAATATTATCAAATTTAGACTGTGCTGCGTCAGTTCTATTCAACACAAACGTTGGGCAAGATAAACAACTCAACTTACCAGCAAGATATAATACTTGGAGCAGGTGATCTAGTCTACAATAATATCTTTTAACAACAAAATCAACACAACAACCCACACACACACATACCCGCACACACCCACACTCGCACATATATAAACTTATATATATATATATATATATATATATATATATATATATCATTACATTATGAGAAAGTCAATAATAAGATTTAAAAACAACGAAGACTTCCCCTAACTATATACCATAAAAACCGTAATCCAAACACTCGTTTGTTAAAGTAAATTTTGGGCAGATATAAAAATAGTAAACAGGGGGAAAAACATATAAGTGATAAATATGAAATATAAATAGATACATTGTCATTAAATTAGTATTTGGCATTAATTTACATTATTCTTGAATTTTTTGTACACTGATATCCATAAATAAAACTGAGTAACAAATATATTACTTAGTTGGGTTCATAAATTTTCTATCTTGTACAAACTTATTCCGGTTTCCTTCTCCCACATTGAAATTACATTTATTATTTTGTAGATAACTATGGTATCAGATTATGTCTGCACCATTAATTGCCTGTGCCTTTTTCCTGTTATTACACACTGTCATTGAAAAGTAATTATTAAGTAATATATTTAATTAAATGGGTTTACTAAATGGCTTTATCTTCACGAACAGTGTAGCTTATGTCATAAATACCTTAGGGATATGAAATGCATATTGTTTTTATCATTTTCTAGTTTGTCATACAGTAAATTATCATAGTGCTCACCTTCTGCACGGTGCTCACTCTGAGCTAAATGTGTTTTAATACATGTTTTTTTATTTGGAATCACTGTTATTTGAGCTGAGTTTTATTGGAGTAATGTCATAGTAGTATAATAAGGGTGTTTGATGAGTTCATAATTATAAGGCTTTATAGCTATACAGAACATCACTATATTTATTTACACAACATTGAAATTAATTGTATATTATATTCTAAAGAACTTCTCAAAGGTTAAGTTTACTTTCGAATTATCATGTCTCCTAAAAATTATGTATTATTATGTATTATTGTATATCCTAAATATTATGTATTATTGCGTATTATTGCGTATTATAAATAATGTAATTTAATATATATATATATATATATATATATATATTTATATATATCTGCAAGGTGAATGGGCACCGATTAGTGCTCTCTTAGACGATAAATGTTCCAGTTTCCTAACCAGATATGCTACAATCCAACAAGATAATCGCACATTGGGTGACTTTAACTTTCATCATGAGTTTCAAGATGATCATGCAGAAGCTTAACTAACCATGATAACGAGATTATCTCCTTCAGGTTCAGCGTAAGTGGCAAACATCTAGACTGGCTGTTGATTAACAAATAACAAAACATATGTTGGGTGAATGTGCCTCCCAAGAGGAAATGAAAGCTACTACCAATAATTCGGCTGGTAAATCCCGTGAACGTTATCCTGTGTACTTGGCCGTTAAAGCAATGAATGAATGGGCTTCTACTCCTCGTGATAAACATATTAATACTTCAATCGAGGCGAGCTACGTTCTCAGCTACTTGGCTGATGCTCGTATCAGGCCTCTTCTTAAAATGATAGTGGATCCTGATACATTGACGCATCATATACCGATGGCTAGACCCCATTCACCTCTATTGTGTCAGTAATTATGTTAGAAAGACAGTGATCTAAGATTTTATAAGCCAACTATTAGTGCTCACAGTTAACACACACACACACATACACACACACACACACATCCGTACCCACACATACATTCACATACACGCCCAGTAAAATTACTACACTTTTAATATTAAACAAATTGATATTAGCACATACATAAACATTGTTAACGAGATTCAGAGAATATAGTATGGAATTATTTTCAAATTATATTAGTCTAAATGTTTGCCACTCACGCAGACGTTTACGTCTAAGATATCAGTGGGATTACCACCATCGTCATCTCGATATGTATGTTGAAAATAGATTAATGCATTTCTCATGATGAACACGTCTAAAGATAGTTTGTTAGTAGCGTCAATCAGGCCTGGCACACATGACCAAATACGAATCGTATTCCAAAGATCACTTAAAAAGTTTAATTGCATTGCTTCATCTTCATCGCTATGTGACCTGTCATGAAAATATCATGAGCATAACGACATCATATACTATAATTTCAGCTTATTATGTGCACATAGAAGTCTCATATGTATCCTATTTCTCCCTTGTTTCAAGGCACATTGTTAATTATCTATCATATCTCGTGATAGAGCACTGTTGATTTTTCAGTTTAGCTTATTCCATTAACTATGCTGTGCACACCTTGTATGATTATTGGCCCAAGAAAAGTTTGCAACATGTTCAGTGATTCTGTTCGACCGGATGCTATATCAATGATTAATGATTTGTAAATCATCCATACAATTACAGACATCGTTACACATATGTACAACGCAGAGTAATATAAAGCCCTACGCTAAATATACCCAGAATAACACGGACATCCCCCAACATGCTGTATGACATAATTCCTGTGTCGATTACAGTCGAAGATTCGCTAAGACGAAAACACAGTGAATTTTTAAAGGAACATTTTGCTGTTGTACTGTTACTAAAATTGTGATAGACATTACATTACAGTTACAATGTGGCCGTATATGTAAAACGAACAGTTTGAACCAGTTTTAACATTTATTTCTATAAATGGTCATTTCCTATCTATTCATTCCAATCTGACGGCTCCTCACATTAATGAACATAATGAAACACCTTTTGATACAACATATTAAAACACATTCCAGAGAGAATATACTCTGGTAGGAACGGTGATGGTGACATTAGACGAAAAATACGTACTAGCAGTTCCAAGTAACGTGGTGATAGGAGCTTCAGCATGACGTTTACAGAGTTGAGAAAAGTATGTAGCTGTTTGAATATAGGTAAGATGACAGGGAGAAAAGGAATAACAGCAACATCCTGTTTTTGTTTTTCAAAGTAGAAATTGAATGTTAAATCCTAAACCATACCAGTTGTCATATGTCTGAAATAAACATATGTATATCGTGAAAAACAAAGGACCAATAACTTAGATTTGTGGCAATATTTTAATATGAATAATATCTAATATTTTTAATATTGTATTTTCGAAGTCATTTAATTATGAAGGCATAACACCAACTCATGGGAATGATCACCAAATATTGCATGATCTTGGCCACTTCAACCATTCAAATTTAAGCCACTTTTATTAATTATTGTACCGTACATTATAAAAACATTATTAGAGTGGAATGAAAAACAATTAAATAATCTACACCAATTTACGGGACAGTTAGGTCTCGTTATAATACAGGTGTGTTTGTTTCCTTCAAACTTCATTAAGACGTGTAAGCTTTATCTTATAATATAGTTACATATGATAGCTTTATATATATATATATATATATATATATATATATATATATATATATATATATATATATATATATATATATATATATATATATATATATATGAGAGAGAGAGAGAGAGAGAGAGAGAGAGAGAGAGAGAGAGAGAGAGAGAGAGAGATAGAAAGAAGGGGGTGGTGGGAGAAAGAGAGAGAGAGAGAGAGAGAGAGAGAGAGAGAAAGGGGGGAAGAAGAGAAAGCGACATTTACATACCAATAGTAGTACCATTACTTCAACTATTACTATTACTATTAATACTACTACTACTCCTAAAATTACTACTACTCATACAAATACTACTAAGTTCAAGATAAACTTAGAGTTTTTAACACAATTCGGAGGAAATGAGAGAGGTCTTTCAGAGGAACTCCCTTAACTGTAAGCTTTGAAATATATAGAGACTAATGCAATGCTATTACACGAGAAGAAGCACCTGTGTTCCTTCACAATATGGATATGTTTGTCATATTTATAATCTAATCTTTTTATCCAATATTAAAAGGTAATTGAAAGGGGCATAGAAGATCACTTATGGCATCATAATAGTTAACACTCTGTTTACCAGGACTACATTACTTATGCAGCGTTTGATGTAATCGATCATCCGATGCGTTTTGTCTGCATTTGACATAAACGAAAATGCCTTATTTTGTGTAAAGTCATAACTCACTGACAGAACTCAGTGTGTTTCATTCGCGAATAAACGCCACCACATTTACTTGTACCACTAGGTTCCATTTTAGGACCAAATAATTACTGAAAGGACACCTAACCAGTTGGTAACATCATTAAATGGTATAATATTAAATAGCACAATTACACCGATATAGTATCTATACAAATGAAGATATATATATATATATATATATATATATATATATATATATATATATATATATATATATATACATATAGAGAGAGAGAGAGAGAGAAGAGAAATATATATATATATATATATATATATATATAGAGAGAGAGAGAGAGAGAGAGAGAGAGAGAGAGAGAGAGAGAGAGAGAGACGGACAGACAGACAGACAGACATACCGAAAGAGAGCGTGTGCATACAATAATAAAATTCATCAACAAGTTACCGTTTACATTGATTTCGCTTTATTGATTGCTTTAACAAGTTTTCACATATAAAATGAAGTTTCAAAATAGCTAATTTAAATCATATATGTAAACTATTTTAAAACCGTGTATAAAATATTTACAAATATAAGCACCTTGCTCAGAAAGAGTTACAAAATATTATTTAAATGCTAAAGTAGACTTGACACAAGTATTAGTTTAACGACTTATTGAAGGAATATGTTATTCTTGCTCGTTGATATCAATATTCTCACTAACTTTATATGTTTACTTCATAATCTCTCCATAGTTGTTCCTATATTGTGCGTATGTTTGTGGTGGAGGTAGCGTAAAAGTTATTTCAACTTAGACTGTATTCGCTGTGTTATTTGAATTTTGTAAAAAACAATTATATTCGTGCGCGACTAGAGTAACTAATTGTCAAAAGATATATAAATATATTGCTTGTGTTTCTATATGAGAAATGGTATCTAAGAAGTCACTATTTTAATGTATGTCTAAAGTATATGTAGACAGCCAACATAAAGAAAACCTTCTTTGCATGATTTCTATAGTTATCTTTGACTATACATAACGTTTTCATGCGGTATACGTACTTGTTTTTTCCGGGTTATCTTGTTTAATATGAACTAATCATCGATGATTGATGATAAGTGGTTGATATAGGGTAATGATTACCTCGATTTAAGGAGGTAATGAGCGATAATAAGAGACACTACTTCTTCATAGCGTCACCTTCTTTAATCTATGCAATCATCTGCCTTAAGCTTAGAATCACCCGCAAGACATTTTCTTTCTATCGTTTGTATGAAATTTGTTTTAAACTATTACCACGGCTCCTTCGAGTTGTTTGACATAATAGATAAAAGCTGGTATTCTAGCATCAATAAGAATGAATAAAATAATCCTAGAGAATCTAGTGAGATATGTAGTTAATTAGCTTGAACATGTTACTAATCTACCATTCAGATACTAATTGAGAAACAATTTGATAATGTCTATCAGAAATGTGTCTTCTCCTGAAACGTTTACATTTTTCTATATACATTGAGATATTCAAAGTCGCCTTCATCGACGAATAGTAATCATGGTTCAACCATTTAATTATTATTATTATTATTATTATTATTATTATTATTATTATTATTATTATATTGAATTTGTTTTTTCAGGTTAAAGCTAAAATTATCTTATGATCACCACTTTCACAGAGACGTGGATGAACTTTCATACATTCAGTTATTTAATACCCGGCAACTAGGAATATGATATACGATCAGGTGTTAAACATAATACACGTTAAATAATCGGAATGATAAAATATGACGCTGAAACCGACTCCACGTATTACGAACCATCATAAGTTATTTCACAGCCATCATAAGTTATTTCACAAGTTATGTCCTTTTTGATACTAGAAAAAATGCATCTGGTTTCTATATAAAGATAATTATTACTACTATAGCCAAATGTTATCCTAAATACAGAAAAACGGTACGTGTACAAATAATATTGGAGATTATAGAACTTTTAAGTGGAAAATTGCTTGAATTGTCATCGGTATTAATATGATTTCGTTAATGATCGTTCGAAAATAGAGGTTCTTGCCCAATTCTATGTTCGTAGTTCAATAACTTAATAGCCAATTAATTGGAAGACAATAATAATATAATGATAAATACGTCATTCTAACGTATTTTATTACTCACACTTTTAATGAAACTAAGAAGTATAAATCCTGTTTGGTTTAATAAATATAAGTATTTCTAACTTATTACATACTATGCTACATTGTGTGGCATAATGTATTAATTTGCTCTGAACATTCCAAATTCTAGTGTAATTAAAACAGACATATACTACTTTTCTTCACTATCCAGACAATTGGGATTACCATAAAATTAAATTTCAGATCATACAACACCCATTTACTTTGGTTTAAACCTAAGAAAGTAAAATCTACAACAGGCCAATAAGTAAGAGTATTTAGATTGACATGATTGTTGTCAGATTAATACTTTCGTGGAATATAAATATGTGTGAGCACTGATGTTACAAAATATAAGGTTTTTCTGTCTCTTCTGCGTAATAAAGGATTAATTTATTACAATTATTGTACAGATCCAATTACTATCTAAGTGTTTAGGTGGTTGATTGAAATATAAGAATTTATTTCTAAACAAAACATTTGTTAACTTCATATTATTATTTCTATTTCATACTATGTGGAGGCTGGTTGATGTACACACGCGCGCACACACACACACATCCACACACACACACACACACACACACACACACACACACACACAACACACACACACACACAACACACACATATATATATATATATATATATATATGTGTGTGTGTGTGTGTGTGTGTAGAGAGAGAGAGAGAGAAAAAAAACCATACTTTAACCCCGCTATAAGGAACAGGATTTCAGTAAAAGACTGCAGCAAACAAACTTTGGTATTGCTTGTTACTCTCTTTAGATACGCTAGATTTGTAATGTATTAAGATAAGTTATAAAGTGCAGAAAATTATAATTTGGCAGGTGAGATATACGAATTTGTTTTTAATGGACGTAAGTCGCGAACATATGTGTGTCGTGAAATGAACTTAATCTGAGTCTTGCTGATATGTATATATTTCCAAATTTCGCAAGTGCAAGTGAATATATGGGACCGATGTCGAATGTTTCATGTTTACTGACCTATCAATATAGTTTTCTTTTAATTTGAATAACATAACACTCCTAGAGCATATACTCAAGTACATTGGTGTATACATCGTCAATTGACCATTCCAAGCTAGATCTGGGAACGCCTTCATAAATTATTCTGTAATTTTGTAGAAATATCACTGAGTCATTATTGTTAGGAAAAGAAGTTTTAGTATTGAATACACTTTTGATTTCTGACAGTATATGTGGCCTTATTCATGCTAACGAATTCCAGTTTTTATTATGGGTTTATAAAATAATTTAATTTCTATCTAAAAGTATATTGAAAAAAAAAACGTGTTCCTAGTTTGCATGTGGCTTGCTTAGGATGGTATTGGTAACAAGAGAGCAAAAGAGCATAATTTCATATAATCATTATAAATGTAATTTATCGAGGCCAAAAAATCACATATACAAACATAATAATAGGAAATCTTCAAAGTTGATTTTATTTTAAATGGCAGTATGACATTATTTCTATTTTGATATGAAGATTCATTAGCTCTAATTATATTTATAGAGTGATCGATTTATTTCATGGCTCTGAGGGTAATATTATTATAAAGTTAACTCAGTACAGTACTATGTGGGTTTCTGGTACCGTCAATAGAGTTAATTTCGGAGCTGCCATTTTGACTTCTATTCTGAAAGGTGTGAAACACAATCTTATACGATGATCTGAAACGTCCATGAAGCCAGTACAGCTGGAACAACAAATTAATTTGTGTCTACATAATGTCGCTTGAGGCTGATAAACTGGCCCCTCGACGTCTCATATATTGATTGGGTGACATCTATATATATACCTTTGTGTTTCATCATCATTTTGTCTGAACCATTATTCCCTTACCAACTTCGAATAGTTATATTTTGGAATGTGCGTAAAGTAGTTCACCCATTTTAGAAATAAATAATGTTTCTAATCTCACAGAATAGGATGAAATTCCCATGACGAATCCCAAACCAGGACCTTATTACAGGATTTACAAATGATCTTAATGGATTGAGAAATGAATGACACCCCAAAGGAGGAAGTCTGATATATTGATACATGTCATTAGAATAGGGTTGCCATTGGGACGTAACATAATATAATGGACCCTACAAAACACTTATAGTATACCAACATTTACCGGATGTCAAGTAAGTCTAGGTTCTATAGAGTGCCATTTGTTAATCTATCCAATTATTTAGTTTTAGATGCAGACAAGTGTTCTATCCTTAGTGCCGGTCACTGGGTTAATAACAAACTATTCTAGAGTGATGTAAGTCATCTGAACTTATTTATTCTATAAAAAGGATGTACATTGGATGATGATGATGATGATGATGATGATTGGTGTTTTACGGACACGTTTGTGCACACGGTAGTCTAAATGGGCCGAGCAACTTCTAAAAGTAATGAAGTGAAGTCAAAGATGAAACACCCTTCAGATATGCCCACGCCGAGATTCGAACGCGGGTGTAGTGAACTGTGGTCTAACACGCTATTGCTAGACCACGGAGGAGCCCCAGGATGTACGTTGGAGGAATAATCTATAATTTTATATATGACTTAAATTATATATATGTATATAATTTAACACTTAAAAATCAATTTATAATTTGTTGATGCTTAAAAGGCATGATAAGTTGTTATTAAATATTATAAAGCTAAATAAATGGTTTTTTAGAACGTGTTTTCGTCCTTCATACAACGTAACTATTATATAAGATATATAGATAACAAGAAACTGGGGAAATACGATCTATTTTGGCAGAATTAAACCAATTTAAGAAGTTAGCATTTTGGTTTACAAATTCAGTATCACCTGGTGGAAAAGAAATTGAAGTCTTATCCAACAGAGAATACGTCTAACTAGAGGCGTAGCAGAGGGTAGTGCGCCTGGTGCCAAATGTATATTGGTTCCCATAATAGTGTAATCGCGAGGGGTCTGGGGCTGTTTAGTGGGCCCCAATAGCCAGAGTGGTGCTGTTGTTTTGTGAGGCATTATTAACCTTTCCTGAACTTGCAAACACCGTGCAAAGGCAGCGTATTTTGAGTTACTATGGCGACCACATAATTACGTTTATTATTAGGCCAGTGTTTACGACGTTTTAGGTTTTAATATGGTCCATTGACCATGAAATAAAACTACATCGTACACAGGTCCCAACTTCCGGTCGTGGACAAAAGGAACTCAGACTGCAAAATCGGGTTTATAAACATTGTGAATTATTGTTGTATCGTTGGTTGCGTAAGCAGTGGGTGTAAAAGTAATACAAAAGGAATATCTTTTCATCGGAACACATTTAGAATAACCGTTAAAGTTTTTTGCTTAACTATTATTATATTTAGTCTATTCGACTTACATAGAACCACATTTACATATTTCATTGCATATAATAGGATTAATCCTTTATTACGCAGAAGAGACAGAAAAACCTTATATTTTGTAACATCAGTGCTCACACATATTTATATTCCACGAAAATATTAATCTGACAACAATCATGTCAATCTAAATACTCTTACTTATTGGCCTGTTGTAGATTTTACTTTCTTCTGATCAAACCAAAGTAAATGGGTGTTGTATGATCTGAAATTTAATTTTATGGTAATCCCAATTGTCTGGATAGTCTGGTTTTCTTTATGTTGGCTGTCTACATATACTTTAGACATACATTAAAATAGTGACTTCTTAGATACCATTTCTCATATAGAAACACAAGCAATATATTTATATATCTTTTGACAATTAGTTACTCTAGTCGCGCACGAATATAATTGTTTTTTACAAAATTCAAATAACACAGCGAATACAGTCTAAGTTGAAATAACTTTCTACGCTACCTCCACCACAAACATACGCACAATATAGGAACAACTATGGAGAGATTATGAAGTAAACATATAAAGTTAGTGAGAATATTGATATCAACTATCAAGAATAACATATTCCTTCAATAAGTCGTTAAACTAATACTTGTGTCAAGTCTACTTTAGCATTTAAATAATATTTTGTAACTCTTTCTGAGCAACGTGCTTATATTTGTAAATATTTTATATACGGTTTTACATTTATTATCAGATATCAACGCTGTTAAAATAGTTTACATATATGATTTAAATTAGCTATTTTGAAACTTCATTTTATATGTGAAACTCTTGTTAAAGCAATCAATAAAGCGAAATCAATGTAAAAGGTAACTTGTTGATGAATTGTATTATTGTATGCACACGCTCTCTTTCGGTATGTCTGTCTGTCTGTCTGTCCGTCTCTCTCTCTCTCTCTCTCTCTCTCTCTCTCTCTCTCTCTCTCTCTCTCTCTTATATATATATATATATATATATATATATATATATATATATTTCTCTTTCTGTCTCTCTCTCTCTCTCTCTCTCTCATAAATATATATATATATATATATATATATATATATATATATATCTTCATTTGTATAGATACTATATCGGTGTAATTGTGCTATTTAATATTATACCATTTAATGATTTTACCAACTGGTTAGGTGTCCTTACAGTAATTATTTGGTCCTAAAACGGAACCTAGTGGTACAAGTAAATGTGGTGGCGTTTATTCGCGAATGAAACACACTGAGTTCTGTCAGTGAGTTATGACTTTACACAAAATAAGGCATTTTCGTTTATGTCAAATGCAGACAAAACGCATCGGATGATCGATTACATCAAACGCTGCATAAGTAATGTAGTCCTGGTAAACAGAGTGTTAACTATTATGATGTCACTGTGCCATAAGTGATCTTCTATGCCCCTTTCAATTACCTTTTAATATTGGATAAAAAGATTAGATTATAAATATGACAAACATATCCATATTGTGAAGGAATGCAGGCGCTTCTTCTCGTGTAATAGCATTGCATTAGTCCCTATATATTTCAAAGCTTACAGTTATGGGAATTCCTCTGAAAGGCCTCTCTCATTTCCTCCGAATTGTGCTAAAAACTCTAAGCTTATCTAGAACTTAGTAGTATTTGTATGAGTAGTAGTAATTTTAGGAGTAGTAGTAAAAGTAGTAGTAGTAGTAATAGTAGTAGTAATAGTTGAAGTAATAGTACTACTATTGGTATGTGAATGTCGCTTTCTCTTCTTCTCTTTCCGTCCCCCTCTTTCTCTCTCTCTATCTCTATCTCCTACCATCTCCCACCATCTCTCTCTCTCTTTCTCTCTCCCCCCTCTCTCTCTCTCTCTCTCTCTCTCATATATATATATATATATATATATATATATAAAGCTATCATATGTAACTATATTATAAAATAAAGCTTACACGTCTTAATGAAGTTTGAAGGAAACAAACACACCTGTATTATAACGAGACCTAACTGTCCCGTAAATTGGTGTAGATTCCTTAATTGTTTTTCATTCCACTCTAATAATCTGTTTAATGAAATAGGAAAACACACCTTCACTAATTAACTACATATCTATTTAATACGTTATATGATAGAATCAGATCAAAATTATTAGGTTGTTTTTGTTAAATTTGTTATCCTGCGTGCGTTAGTATTTCATAACGCGTAGAATTCAGACATGGTTGTGCCTATTTTTCAATATAATATAATTTACATAGAGTGATTGATAAGGTTGATGCTGTATACCAAACTAATGTTTTACTAAGGTATTGAATTTTATAGTCATAGGGGTTTATTATATCCTACAAAAACTAGTATGAGTAATGAATATCAGGTTTACCCTATTAGTATAATGGGCACACATTGAATATAGACTGATAAATACACGTATGTCATTTTCACCAGACGTTTAGTCACAAACAAACAATTCATCAGCGTTCTGATGTCAATATATAGATGAACAAATACCACCGCTCAGAAGAGACGTGATATACTATAATTCTTTTTTTATACAAAAGATTTAGCTTACCATTAAATATAATTGCATATATCAGTTTACTAGCGATTAATGATCCATTCATATATAATGTAATAGGTGTTGCTGTTAATACTGTTATAAACATTATTTTAATTACTACTTCAACTACTACCTATTATTTAGTTGCTAATACGAGGGATAATAATGAAACAAATAAAATAATAATAATAATAATAATAATAATAACGTAAGTTATTCTTGAAATATTCAACTAAAATCAGTTAGACTTTTGCATCATGCCTTTCGATGTGAAATGCTAAAAGAAGTAAGATTTGTCTATCTTTAAATTTCAGGCTTGAAGGTAAATCTTCTGTTGCCAGGCAATTTTATTCAGCAGTACTATCGGCAATATATGATATTAATGAAAAACATGTCTATACTCAGAGAGCAAGGTTCTATGAAGCGAACGTGTTTTAGTAAATTTGATGCATCAAAACAGGAAAAAACATAATATAACTGTCTTTAGAATTAATTAAATGGTTAATTGTCCGTTAGACGGTAGAACAAACGATCATAAATATCGTTGGAATTTATTTTTGTTCTCCATAGTGCGACAATTAATCTACACACAACAATTAAATTGAACATTGGTCAATAAGATCTTCATATTTAGTATTACATCATCAATGGGTTCAGACCTTTTATAAAGTCATCGGGTGCAAGGTACCGAACCGAATTTAGCTGTTATGACTACATAAATTAAATTCAAAGACAGCCACGGAGCTAGATATTCTCCCAGCTAAACTGCTAATGATTGGCTTTGACATTTTTTGCTATCCTGTGCGTAATTTATTAAATATGTGTATACAAAAGGTAATTGACAGTTACTTCGGTATATGGTGTTAATTACAAGAAATTAAAGGTGTAGGTTTGTTTTGAAGATGTTATTAGAGTCGATATTCGTTTATGTATACAAATATTATGGACTTTATACATTACAGATAAATTGACGGAATTCCCTAACTTTAGAACCAATAATTCGTCAAACAAAAACCCGTCATCTTGGCAAAATAATCAAATTCGCGAACATAATATGTCACTCTCTTTTGTCCATTTACGGCAGTAGATGAATATAAAACTATAAGCAAACCAGCGCATCACCTTATTATCACTAAGATATTTTATTTTGATTTTATTTAAGTATCCGTAAATGTTCCTTACTCACAATCTGACCAAGGAAATAAATCATATTTGGAGACATAGATCTTAAAATAAATAAAATAGTTTCCTCTTCATTATTAGCATATCATTAGCAGTTCCAAAATAAAAACAAACAAAATTATATAATAACTCTTAATACGGAAATGGGACAACAAATCGAACATATTAAAATTATAATTACATAATTGGTTTTAAAATGTGTGAAATGAAACCTAAATTAACAAAGTGGAAAATAATCAGATTTGCTATATCTTCAAATTAAGATACATTTGTATTATAAACATATTCGTTTAAGTCAAGTTAATACTATTTCTATACTTCTTTGTTTGTCGTTATATGTTGTTATTTTATGGCTGTTCTGTTTTCTTTTATATATAACATTCTGGAATTATGTTTAAATGAACAACTCTTGCAAGGTAATGTTAAATACCAGAAATGGTGGTTGTTTGCGTATTCCAATGGGGAATCTAGCCCTTTATGTGAGTGAGAATGTACGTTGTTGTTGATTTTTATGGTTAGTAATTTTTCTCATTTCTTTTTACTTTGGTTTGTTTATACTTTTGCATTTGTCTTGTTTGTTTCCTCTTGGGTACTGTTTTTTATTCTCACTAACTTGTTTTTATGCTTTCTTCGTTTAACGTTTTATTTGACCATCTTCTTGTTATCTCTCTCTCTCTCTCTCTCTCTCATTATCCCTCTCTCTCTCTCTCATCCTCCCTCTCTCTCTCTCTCTCTCTCTCTCTCTCTCTCTCTCGATCTCGCTATCATGATTAATCAGGAACCAGAAAGCACACCCGTTTCAGCTGTACAAATTAATTATTGGTAATAATATCACTGGTATATTTTGGGGCGCCTACGTGGTCTACCTGTAGTTTGGCACATTCGGCCTACCATGTGCACACATGTGGCCGTAAAACACCAATCAGCAATCATCACGAGTATACATTGTTTATTTATTTATTATATATCTAAGAAATATCCTAATTCCTAGTGGATGCCTAACTCTCGTGTGGAATTGCTCAGTATGAGCATTGGTCTCCGGTAGGAGGCCTTTTATGAAATTAGCGATTCTCATATCGTGAGATTTATTGGTGGTCTCCTAGAAAAAGAAACACCCAGAACGTCAATCATTTGCTGTAATAAACATATATATCATGCTATGTACAATGACGAACATTATATATGTGTTACCGAACTTTTTATTTTTGTTTTGATTGGCCTAATTATATATTTTCTGAGCATAATACAGAATCTGTTTGTACAGTGTATGAAAAAAATATATTATGGCTATACCGAGTTATTTATGACATAGCTGCTAATTTTGTAACAAATTCAATTTTTCATACCAATATTTATGGAAGAAGAGATAAAATATTTGCTGTGGGGTCTGGAGTGTCTTAAATATGATTAACTTATAATACAGGTGCTTTACTACTACTACTACTACTACTGCTACTACTACTACCACTACTACTAATAATAATAATAATACAACAAACAACAACTACAGCAGCTAATATTACTACTACTACAGCTGTTTCTGCAGGTTCTACTGGGACTACTGGTAATAATAATAATAATAATAATAATGTATATTTAATAAAGCGCCCTTACTAGCAGGAGCCATTCAAAGGCGCTGTACAAATAATATGTAATTTAATAATACCCCAAATAATGTCTGTAAAAACCCTGTAATGATTTAAAAGATAATAATTATTTATCTGTGAAAGCGACCTTAAATAGGTGTGTTTTTAGAAGAGACTTAAAAGTTCCCAAGAGACGACGCATTTCTAATATTTGCCGGCAACTTATTCCACAAATTGGGGGGCTGCAACACTAAATGAACAATCACCATATGACTTGAGCCGAGACACTGGCACCTGCAATAGTATCTGACTGGATGACCTGAGTTTTCGGGATGACTTTCTAATGGAAACCAGTTCACACAGGTATTCTGGTGCCATATCATTAATAGATTTATAAGTTATTAACAGAATCTTAAAATGGATACGCTGTCTAACAGGTAGCCAATGTAGTTTTTGAAGAATGGGGGTAATATGATCATATTTTCTAGTATTTGTTACAATGCGAGCTGCACTATTCTGAATTCGCTGAAGACGATTAATGTTATAATCAGATATGCCATATAACAGGGAGTTACAATAGTCTATACGAGATGTAACAAAGGCATGAACTACAGTTAAAAGTGATTCTTGTGTCAAGAATGCTTTTAAACAGTGGATGTTCTTAAGATGGTAGTAGGCAGCTCGGCATACTGATGTGACATGTTCATGCATGTTAATACATTGGTCAAAACTAACCCCTAGATTTTGTACTGCCCCATTAGGGGTAATCGAAGATGTACCCATCTGTAATGCTGGTGTCTTTAGGGATTTAACACAATGTGGTGATGCCAAATATAAAATATTTGTTTTATTATCATTTAGTTTTAGAAGATTTTGAGTCATCCATAGCCGGATATCGGCAATACAATGTTCTAAATTCTTCAAGGAAGAGGAGAAATTTAACTCATTGTCAGGATCCAGTGATATATACAGCTGTGTGTCATCAGCATACAAGTGATATTTAATCCCATATCGCTGCGCAATGATCCCAAGAGGACGGGTATACATTGTGAAAACCAGAGGACCAAGAACTGAACCCTGTGGTATTCCAGATAACAAAAACTGAATGTCAGATAAAATACCATGAACAGACACTCTCTGGGAGCGTTGTTCCAGATAGAATCTAAACCATTAGTACT
>JAODUP010001792.1:0-27811 GCA_025642065.1 Paralvinella palmiformis
TAATTTGTTTACTCTCTTGCTACCAACAGTGGCCATCTGTTGATCTTCGGTGAATACATTGCGATAGTCAGAGGAATGCAGATACCAAACAACTGGCTGACATTCTCAGATCTACCAATCTCGGGCAACATGTCGAAAAGAAAACTCTTGGTCATATCTTAGATCTTGTCATCTGCCGTGATGATGGCAATTTGATTTCCTTATTAATATTAATGTATCTTTACAAAAACAATCTGTTTCAGCTAAAGTTATTTCATATAGAAAATATAAGTCGATTGACAAGGTTGCTTTTCTTGCTGATCTGTGGGTCTCTTCTCTGGTATTGGATCCACCGGATGATGTGGATCATCTGGTGAATCTCTATGATAGTCCATTTAGAAACATTGTAGATGAGCATGCACCTTTAAGGACAAAGGAAATGCCAAGAATACTAATGCTTCCATGATACAATAAGAACATATACGCTGTGAGCGGTTGTGGATCAGCACCAGTTTGTATGTTCATTATGAAATATTGACGGTCAGTAAAATTCTAGTTAAAAATACTCTTGCGTCTGCTATATCTGAATATTAAAATAAAAAGATCAAAGCATGCAAGGGAAATTAAAGGACAATTTTCAGTGTTGTGAATAAAGCATAACACAAAGTCAAACTGTCCTTCCAAATAGCATCAACACATGTAAATAATTATTATCTCTGGGTGTATTCCCAAATCCATGGAAGCTGGCTTTGTAAACCCAATAATAAAAAAGTCACAGTTTGGACTGTAATATTCTAAACAATTACAAACCTGTTTCAAATCTTACATGTTTATCTAAAGCTATAGAAAAGGCAGTTGCTTTCCATCTAATCAAATATTTAATCAAAAATAACTTTACTGAATCACTACTCTCTGCCTATAAAAGTGGTCACAGCACTGAAACAGCCTTGCTTCGAGTGTAAAATGATATTATTATGTTAATTGATCAAGGTAAGCCAGTAATACTTTTTCTTCGGGACATGTCTGCTGCATTTGATACAGTTGACCAAAATGTACCTTTCTCTAGGTTAAAAGACATGTTTGGTCTGTCAGGTAAAGTACTTGAATGTTTTCTATCCTATCTCGAACACCGCTCCCACACAGTGCCTGATTGACCATAACACACCAATCATCATCATAGAGTGACTGTTCATGGTATATTATCTGACGTTCAAATTTTGTTATCTGGTGTACCAGAAGGTTCAGTTCTTGGTCCTCTGTTTTCACAATGCATACCCGTCCTCGTTGGGATCATTGCGCCGCGATATGCTTTTAAATATGACTTGTATGCTGATGACACACAGCTATATTTATCACTGGATCCTGACAATGAGTTAAATTTCTCCTCTTCCTTGAATAATTTAGAACATTGTTTTGCTGATATTCGGCCATGATCATTATTTACTTGTGAATGCAACCGTGACCAGGTTTGATTTAAGAACAGATTTAGGCTTTTCAAGAGACAAATAATTCCTAATATTCGTCGGCAACCTATTCAATCGCCATGTGACCTGAGCCAAGAGATGGATACCTGCAATACTATCTGACAGGATGACGTGATGTTTCGGGATTACTTTCTAATGGACACCAGTTCATACATGTCATTGATACAGTAATAAGTTATTAGTACAATCTTGAAACTGATACATCGTTTCACAGGTAACCAATATACATTTTGAAGAATTCGGCTGATATTATCATATTTTTGAGTATTAGTCATTATTCGATCTGCACTATTCTGAATTCGTAGAAGGCGATTGGACCACAGTAACAAGTGTTTCTTGTGTCAAGAATGCCTTTATAAACTTTCCGTTCTTTAGACGGTAGTAGTCAGCGAGGCATACTGATGTGACATGCTAATACATATTGCAGTCATCAAAAATAATCCCTTAATTGTTTTAATGACCCATTAAGGGTAATGGAAGATGTACAAATCTGTAGTGCTGAAATGCAACTGAAGGTTATGATTGAATATCTATTTGTTTAAACATTATTATTATTATGGTAGTCGAGCATACTGATGTGACATGCTAATACATATTGCAGTCATCAAAAATAATCCCTTAATGTTTTTAATGACCCATTAAGGGCAATGGAAGATGTACCAATCTGTAGTTCTGAAATGCAACTGAAGGTTAGGATTGAATATCTATTTGTTTAAACATTATTATTATTATTATTATTATTATTATTATTATTATTATTATTATTATTTATTCACTGTAATTTTCGAAGGATACTTTTTCGATCTGAAATATTCTATGTAGGAAACAAATAAGTCAGCATATATAATGTGCCATGATCATAAACGAATTGTCGGTTAAGCGTAAACTGTTTAGTTCAATAACCGTCTACGCAGCATACCATACATGAAATTTATTAAGTAAATATATATAATGTTGGAAAGAAGAATTTCTGAAATACAAAAATCTACTCCAAGCAAATATAAATATTAGTGACATTAAATCAATCGATTATAATACCGAATAAACTGTACATACCGAACCGTTGTTCATAAACCCTTTAAATGCTATATATAAGTTAAAAAGTTATGGAACTGAGTTTTATCATCGTGGATATTTTGTCATTTTGCATAAAAAGGATAAAATAATTAAAGAAAACAGCTAAATTGGATTGAATACCTAGAAATCATAACCGTGAATAAGTTCAAGTGCAAAGTAATATAATAAGGTATTTGTTATGTACGTGTCTGGATTATGTGTAAACAACAAATACCTCCACTTAATCTTAACTTATTTCGACATCCGCTTAACCATGATATCAATGACATTGGTTCCGATATTAAACTGTTATTATTAAAAATATACATATATGTTATGATCTCATCGGAATAAATTAGGTCACTCTTATTAGGTCATATTCTGTTGCTTGTTTATCAACTCGATGATTTGTTCATTACCTACCAGGGGTGATATAAACATCATCGAGTTAACATTCCACTTTGAAGGTAGGAGCCACACACACCCAATATAGAATCTACTCAACGATGAAGCAATCTTTACAGTGCCATCGCCAATTTAGGTTGGGAATTTTTATTCTGCTTGTCAAAGAGCCTCTATGACTTTTCAGCGAATTTATTTTGCCAATTCTTTTTATATTGCGTTTAAAGTTGATTACTCTACAGATAAGATATTCTCCATATATTAACCATAACTGTTTTAGCAAATAATTCAGACCTTGTATAGCTATTTTACTTAAATAAAGGCAGTTGCGTATTAATTGAGGATCTTGATAGATAAGCAAACTTTTTTTTATTTTGTGAAAAGGAATACTAGCCATTGGCAAGCATGTGACCTTTTTATATATATATATATATATATATATATATATATATATATTATATATATATATATATATATTATTTATTTATATTATTTATATTATTTTTATACATTTTACAATAATAGCGTTCTGCAGAAAATGTCCTTCAGATGATGAACATTTTCCTAGTCATCCGTGCCAACGTCACATCTCAGAGAAACAACGCCTTAGATTTCACATCCAACATTATCAACGAACTCATGGAAACAGCTTAAACTCTTCATCACCGCCACAGTAATGACATTGTTAATTTCCTTGTTGTAATTTTTAATGATAGGCCATCACATATAAAATCAGTACTTGATAGGTATATGATTCCCATAGCTGTGACATAAAATGTCATGACTACTACCAAACGGGAAAAGTACAGCCACTAACGATCTTAAGCAAGCTGATGATATTGTCACTCTATGTATCCACAATACATAATACACAATGATAAAGACAGGTATCTGGAGTTCCAAGCTGGAGTATCGTGGGACAATGGAACTATCCCAATAACAGCACCAGACAGTGGCAGAGAGGACAGACGTTATAGTATTGGTGTCATCGTTGACAGGGTTTTGAACTGTCAACTCTACAAGATTGTTGGGGAAGCTGGAGTTATGAAATGTGAACATTCCACGAATTAGTTTGACCTCTAACAACAATGACCTGAACCAGTACTACCTCATATTAATACGTACTCCTGTCATCGCAAAACACAAATAAATGCCAAATAATCAGGTGCAATTGTTTGTAAGCCAATGATAGGTGGAACTCTCGGTGCCACAGAATCCTCAACTGCAAAAACAAATGAACTTCGTTATGTTAATGTTCAAATTTAATATTAATGTTTGTAAAAGCAAATATCTTGAATGATTGTTGCAACATCATCATATACTTTTTCTGCTAAATTACATCTCCCGTTATTAGTAGTCTATGCACTCATGCTTCAGTAATTTCATGAAATTCGAGGCTTGATAATTCAGGAATTTAACATACTACCTAATTAGCTATGGACTATCCTTACGTCCCTGAGTGGATTAGTTATTACGCAAGATCACTGAATCATTTCAGGAATTTTGTAATATCACTACGTTCACAATCTCACTGTAGGATACGCATATAATTGAAGCGCGCCTCCATGGTCTAACGGTAGAATGTTGGATTACATATCACTACCATCCATGTTCGAATTTCGTCGTGGGCATAAATAAAGGGTGTTTCATATTTAACTGAGCTTCATTACCTTTGGCGGTCCCTCGGCCCATTTACCCTACCATGTCCACAAAAGTGGCTGTAAAACACCAATCATCATCATCATTATATCACTACTACATTATATATATATATATATATATATATATATATATATATATATATATATATATATATATATATATATATATTAAACAATGAACTTATGGCCGGACAGCCGCTGTTAATTAATCATGGTCGAAAATCGAAGACTACGTGTATATTTATTTTACCTACAAATTATTCTTTATTATTATTAGAGACAAAGCCAATATACTATATGTCTGTCGAATTATAAACGCGTATTACCTTCGACCAGTAGAGTTACAGTGTTACTGACTGTCCTATCAGAGGTGAAGACTAATATACGGTTATTTCAAATTGATGTAATTATTTTATTCAACTTATTGTCAACTAATTGCCTATTAATAACTCGCCAGTTAATGCACAATCGCGATATTGACACACAAGTTCGCTTTACAAACGAACGCCCTTACCCATTTTAGTCATTTCTCACAGGTTAAAACTCGTTTGACCAATTTTGTCCATTTCATAAGTAGGGGTCGCCTTTGTTTGTGAATGGGCAAGAAAAATAAATATGACGATGAAACAAAAATACAAAGTGGACACATATCTATTTTCGTTCCTTTTCTGGATAACACCAAATTGGAAATCAGAAATTTAATTAACCGAGAAACAGAGATTGATGGAAGTCAAATGTTATTTTATGTAATCTAATATCAGGAGAAATGTAGAAGGGATTAGGTTTGCTAGATGTAACATGACGTGATATTTGATTGTTGTTTACAATAAAAGGAAATAAGATATGGTAAATTATATTTCCGTGTATGACACAAAGGAGCATAATAACACCAAAACAACCTGTTTGGGAGATTTATATAAAAATGTATTACAGAGTGTTGTGATTATTGAATTGAATAGACAAATCGGCAGCCTGTCCGTCTTTATTTTTCAAGGTGCCTTTTAGTAAACCTGGTTATATGTCTCGTTGTCATTTATATATATATATATATATATATATATATATATATATATATATGTACAACCGTCGACAATAATTAATTTATTTGTATTTCATTTGTTCAAATAATCAAAGAATATCCCACCAAGACGATTATATATGTGAGTTGAACGCATAACACCATTGTCATTGAACATTTTTGTGCGTGCGTGTGTGGGCGTAGGTGTGTGTTTACGTATGTGGATGTAAGTATGGATGTATTAGCCATTAGCGTGATGAAACGCCCAGTCCGGATTTTAATACCATAATAATGAATAAAATATCGCTTAATCCATAGAACTGTCAAACGATCCATAACACATCCTTTATCGTCATTCCTTTCTAATCAACATAAATGTACCATTGCAGATATTTAGTTATCCATTAGATATACATCTCAACTGTGGACAAGACGTCTAGCCACACTATTTATTTTTGTTTATACAGATATATGTTTGTTAGTTTGTTCGTTTGTCTGGCTGTCTATATTTATGTCTAGGTTCTGGAGAATTATATAATCTACCATTCTAGTAGAATTCCTACTGAAAGAACGTTCCCCAAAATGTCAGAAATGTCTTTAAAAATGCTTACTGGATGGTGGATACCTGAGCCCAACATCTGCGGAACAGAAGAATTCCACTCTAACCAGGAAACAACAAAATTACACAATAAGTAATGGCCATTCGAAGTTCCATAGTTCCATTAACTTATCTTCACCTCGCTCGTACACCATAAACAGCGTTGACATGAGCCACACCCAGGATAAACCATGACTGACGTTTAATTTATTCTACACATGATGCGTACATTAAAACAAATTGATACACGCCCCTGATCTTTGCCACATACATTTGGCCAATTTCTGACCTTCCTGGTTGTCACAACAGGATAAAGACTAAAACAAACATATAATAATAATGATAATAATGTATATTTAATAAAAGGTAATATGTAATATAGTAATACCCGAATTAATATATATGTAAAAAAACCTGTAATGATTTAAAAGATAATAATTATTTATCTATGAAATGGACTTTGAATATGTGTGTTTTTAGAAGAGATTTAACATTTTCAAGAGACGACGCATTTCTAATATTTGCCGGCAACCTATTCCACAAAGTGGGGGCTGCAACACTAAATGTACAATCACCATACGACTTGAGCCGAGAAACTGGCATCTGCAATACTATCTGACTGGATGACCTCAGTTTTCGGGATGACTTTCTAATGGACACCAGTTCAGACAGGTATTCTGGCGCCATATCATTAATATATTTATAAGTTATTAACAAAATCTTGAAATGGATACGCCGTCTAACAGGTAGCCAATGTAGTTTGTGAAGAATTGGGGTGATATGATCATATTTTCTAGTATTTGTTACTCTGCGAGCTGCACTATTCTGAATTCGCTGTAGGCGGTTAATGTTATGGTAATCAGATATGCCATATAACAGGGAGTTACAATCGTCTATACGAGATGTAACAAAGGTATGGACTACAGTTACAAGTGCTTCTTGTGTCAAGAATGCTTTTAAACAGTGGATGTTCTTAAGATGGCAGTAGGCAGCTCGACATACTGATGTGATATGTTCATACATGTTAATACATTGGTCAAAACAAATATATGAATTACATTACAGCTACAGATATCAATAGTTTAATCACATCATTCACATTATGCTACGATATGCTCATTATATATAGCCTACAATTATCGAGTTCACGCACACAGCTTCTAAAATATACACCAGGAATATATAGAACGATAAGGTGGACGATAAGGATTTGTACTCATAAAATTCAACGAATTTCCTTGTTTTATAATGACGTGTCTCGGGGCAGCGATATTTTGTTTGGTCCATTTCTCTGTCTGTATCCGGTTTCAATAATTAGGAAATATATTAATTTCGTGCTGAGAGAGTACGGACTCTGTTTAGGTATTGTAGCCTTCATTGGCTTGCCGATGATCGATGACATTATCTGGGCCGTCAACACCCACACACAACCTGAACACTCCTAGTGTAGTAGTAAAGCTGTACATGTACATCGTGACAATGGATGGTTAACATCAACATTCGTACATTGCATATCTAATGATATATGAATATGCTGTAATGAAGGGTGCACAAACACGTACGCAATGACTCTAAACCAGGCATGTCCCCGCAGGCACATACGACACAGATACAGATATACACATGGCCCCATACAGATGCTAAAAGGAAATCGATGGATTGTTGTATGAATTAGTAATCTGTTATAATATAGTGTGAAACATCCGAAACAAAATACAGCCTGCCACACGATATATAGCTAGCCGAATATTATCTAATGGTAACATGGCATAATTCAGCTCTTAAACTCACTAACATAATATACCATATAAATGCTCATATAGCTCAGGGCTATTCCAAGAATCTCTTCAGCATTTATAAAGAAAACATATAAAGAGTTTTAAAGTATCCTGTATATATAAATGTGTTACTAAATTATATATATATATATATATATATATATATATATATATATATATATATATATATATATATATTACTGAGGTATATTATCTTTTCTGTGTCTAGTAATGTCCAGTTTGTACTGTGGCTATCATTGCTAGTTGTAAAGTGCATTTAAGCACTTTATTATACCAATAGTTTGAATAGCACACATTACATCTGCTTTGAAAATGTTACCATATACTTTAAACAGCGATAAAGCTATTTCGGTCTGCTTTAGCACATATATCATGACGCTTGATGACGCTTGCCAGTTGTGAAAACTGAATTTTGAAGACAGTGGCAAATGAGGCATATAATTTGCACAGTATTGGTTTCAAGAAACAACTGAAAAATAGCTATGCATAGGGCTGCTTAGGCAATTAACATAAACATTCTCACAACAGCTGTGATCTGACTTGGGTATTTTACTCCCAGACACCACGACTGTAAATGATAGGCTTTTTGTTTCTTGTTAGAACCCAGCTGCTATAGATCTGTGGCCAACAGCACTACCAATTAGCCATTCGTATAGTTGAATGCAATATGTTTTTTGTTTTGTTTTGATAACGGATTCAAATAGTCTTACAAATTGTTTGACTTACCTAAAGGCGACTTAATCGATTTAACAATAACAATATATCAATAGAATTATCCTTTGCTAGTACATTTTGAATACATAGGACTAGAGATCCTGAAGCGACAGTAGACCATATAAGAAAACACTGTCGATAAAATACTGGAAATACACAAATACACGACAACCTATACCTACGATACTAATCAGGAAAACGTCATATGACTTGAATTGAAAACACAGATGCCTGCAATAGTATCTGACTGGATGATGGCATTAAATTTCACGATGACGTTCTAATAGAAACTTCACGCAGGTATTCAAGTGCTAGGTAATTAATAGATTGTAAAAAAGTAGGTGATATGATCATTTATGACTGTGTTAGCTGGATGAATTTGAATTTGCTAAAGGTGATTGATACTCTAATCAAATATGTCACATACCAAAGAGTTACAAAAGTTTAAACGAGATTATAAGTGCATCTTATGTTAAGAATGACGGTTAGACAATTTATTATCTTACGATGTTAGGAAGCAGCTCGGTATGTTATTTGACATGTTATACATATTAATACAATTGTCAAAAATAACCCCAGGTTTAAGGACTCATCTGCAACACTGGCATGTCTAGGGATTTAACATAACGTGGTGAAGCCAAATAGAAGGTCCTCAGTTTTCCATAATCAAATATTACAAATACAAAGTTCTAAATGTTTCAAAGAAGAGAGGTTCAACCCAATGATAGAATATAAAATAAAAACCACCAATATACATGCTATTGTAGCGTTGTTCCAAATAGGTCTGAAACCATTCAAATGCCGTACCTTATTGGCGAAATATGTCTTCCAAACTAGAGAATTGTATAATATTGCTAAATGTATAGGTCTAGAAAATTAATTAACATTGGCTTACCTCGATCAGTTGATATTATTATATCATTTTACCTGAACCAAGTCGGTTTAGGTACAGTGATCACTTTTATAAGCAAAATGCCGTGGTTTAAGTGTTTATTACATAATAATTAGCATGGGCTGTAAACAACTGCCTTTGCTCTAATTTTAGAAATAAATGTTAATAAATGTATATAATTGTTAAACGTATCAAACGTCAAATTTTTGTTATAAATGGCTTTACAAGGAAACACCTAGGGACAACGATTTACTGATTATCTTTGTAATTGTGATGATTAGAACACCCTAGCTCTCTTTCAGAAGCCATATACCAATACAGTCAACTGTACAGAAAACAGCAGATGCCCTCTTTAGCAACTGTCTGATATCAGACTATGAAAAAGACTCAGATGTATCCATCATGGACGGAAAGGCTCGTCTATTAATTGTCTAGGGTGCCTTATGTTTGTGTTCAGAACGAGATGTGTTTGGCGGTTATGTATGATATAGCTGAATCACTCTGTACAGGGTACCAAACTCCGGCTGATGGTGAACCGCTGGGATCAACCGTGAAGGCGTGGAATGTTATTTATAAAGGTTAGTTGGTCACTTAATTTTGCCGGAATATGACATCTGTTTGGAAGACTGATATGGGAATGTTGAGCTCTGCAGAAATGACTGATGTGTCCAATTTTGGAAACGTTGTTGTTCATGGACCCCAAATCCCAGTTCCTCGTCTCAACGATAATTAACCCCATATATATATATATATATATATATATATATATATATATATATATATATATATATATATATTTGACATTTGGTATATGATATGGGAAACCGTCTCTCTCTCTCTCTCTATGTCTCTCATCTCCCTCATATTATAATATATATATATATATATATATATATATATATATATATATCATATATACAGTATGTGTGTGTTTGTGCGTGCAGGTGTGTGTATGCGTATGCGGATACACATATGTAACCACAGACGTGCGCCTTCTTAAGCATATGGATCTATATTGAGTACCAACATAGTATATCCTCAGGACTGTGGCTAAGATTACCTACAACATACCATTTTGTCTGCTATGTAGCGCAACAGAAATCCCCACACAGATATAATATGTTTACTTAAAGAATAGTTTTCAATTCAAAATCCCGACAGACAGTAAAACATATAACTGACGTTGAAACAAAAACATACAGACAGTTGCTAATAATAGCAAATTAAAGATGATTCTGTTTCGATTGTGCCAATAATATTATCATCGCTTGTCGTGAATGCTACTGTCGGTATGAAAAGCCAGCGGCTGCCCCTTTGTATAACTGGCATCTCGACTAATTTGTGGCAGAGTGTATACATATAAAATACACTTTATCAATGGAATGGAAAAGTGGTGTATTTTAACTTGTCTAATCTATAGCGTAAGTGCCATGTTGCTAACGTTTATATTGGTATGTAAATATTCGATAAAATACATGATCCCATTGCATAGACCAAGGAAAGCCGAAACATTTGAACCAGTCATAATTATATAGCCTTCGATGATCAAAGATGTCGCTAAACAGGTCTATCGTGGGCCGTATTCTACTTTATTTGAAGAATAGTGTTCAATTTCAGATCAAAGAGAAAATCCGCCCGCCAGTGAACACGATGACGTCACCTCCTACCAGCGCGGAATGTTTTGATTTGAACGTAATAAACAAAAACGATAATGCGTGTAGATAATTATGTATGTATTATAGAGACAAGTGCACGTTCAGAAATTACATCGGTCAGTAGAGAATCTGTGATTGTCAGTGTGTGAGAAATTGTTAGAAACAAAATAAGACTTTAGCTATAAAATTGCAATTTGTTTTATCGGTTCTTGCCAGTATCTATCCTACCGGCTAGATTTGACATTTTAGCATAGATGCATAATTAATATACGAACAAGTCATCCGGTTGTAAGTTTATTTCGGCAATGGATTGCCTAGGTTAATAAATAGGCGTATTATTAAAACGTTACAAACTATAATACAAATCTAAAAACAGGAACATCTTTATGCCACCGGCTTTTTTGTGACACTGTCATTGTTTCGGTATTTCTCTGTCCGTTTATATTATCTGTTGGTATTTGTTTAATTTAGTATGTTAATCAAATGGCTTTATATGCATGTTTGTTACAAAATGGATCTTCACATGGTGGACAACAAACGATCACAAATAAGATATTATAGACAACCATATGTAAATTATTTAAAGAAAAGCAGGAGCTATTATATATGTAACAGCGTGGTAATAATAACGTGACCATACTTATATACCTAGGTACAATTATAATGCACATAAACAAACGTATTTCTCGACATGAAAGATTATATATATATATATATATATATATATATATATATATATATATATATATAGTATATATATATTATTATATTATATATATATATATATATATATATATATATATATATATATATTGTGTGTGTGGGGGAGTATCTGGGTGTATTAGGATACATATATATTGTCTCCCTGGCTTAGAACATCAAAACCTTAACATCATTTAAAATGTATGCCTCCATAAATCTATGCATAAACAGATTTATATACATTTAGGAATCTCACCACATATCATTACGTACACACACACACACACACACACACACACACACACACACACACACACACACACACACACACACACACACACACAAACACACACACACACACACAACACATCACACATACACACACACGTAACACACATACATACATACATAAATACGCCCATACACAAACACACACACAAACTCTTGCATACATACATAGATACACACGCGCATACATACACATATACATACATACATACATACACACACCCACGTACACGATCATTACACAACTATATTTCGTTAAATAAGGTTTGTTTGTTTGCTAAGCAATAGCCTTTCGCATAGCAGTGGTCCAATTACAATAAGTCTGTTCTCCTAAAAGTTTAATGCTTTTTTAGTTGTTTTTCTTCTCGATATTATATGGTACAGCATTTCGCTTTGGAGATATGTAAACAGCTAGCCGAGGCTTCATTCTTCAGTCACCTCATGTAGGTCTGATAAAGTGTATAAGCATTTTTTAAATATTTTACAGATGATTGTTGTGTATTTTTATGTTACTTCATAAACAGGTAGTGTTGTATCATGTGATTCATATTAACTATTTCTTTATATTAATTTAATTGACATATTTGGTGAATATAAATTTATTATTGTGTGACCAATAATTCGAATGTATAAATCTATCATGTATGTTCCAGAAATTTCACTGTATTCAGTTGACCGTATTTCTGATGATTTAACTATATGTTTGTGAACATATGACGTTATATTTTCAAACGTAGGTGAATGGCACGTGTGATGGCTTGTATTGTTACACTAAAAGTGATGACACGTTTGATGGCTTATAATGTTACACTAAAAATGATGACATGTGTAATTAATTGCTTGTGGTGTTATAGTAAAATTGATGGTTAGTGTGGTGGCTTTTAATGTTAGATTAAAGGTGGTGTCAGGTGTGATGGCTCGTTTTATTATACTAAACCTGATGCCACGTGTGATAGTTCGTATAGTTGTAGTAAGAGTGATGGTTAGAGCCAATACAACTTTTCGGCTGCACTACTGAGAGAAATGGTTAGGATAACCTACTGTTTACCACTTAAAGTCTCCACTTTGGATTTATTCATGCCAACGGCATTGGTTCTGTATATAGCAATTTGTACATATATAGTAATGTGTCAATGTGGTGAAACACACTGAAAAGCGTAGTGGTAATTGTTTCTTGTTGCTATATACTTCAGTACATATGTTATCTCTCTCGCTCTCTCTCTCTCTTTGTCTATCTTTCTATCTATCTATCTATATATCTCTCTCTATATCTATCTATCTATCTATCTATCTATCTCTCTCTCTCCCCTAGAATCTAGAGCTGTGTCTGTCCTATATTTGTGTTGCTGTGTAAATAACCCACAAAACGATTCACCTTCAGTCTTGCTACTTGACAGTTACATGCCCGGGTCAGTGCACGGCAGGTGTGAGAATATCTGATTTAACTACCTGACCAGCTTAATTTAGTGCAATTATTTATTAGTTGTATTTTTCATCCAGTGACTTTCTTTAAATAAATATTTGAGAGGAATACATTCCACTTCGTTTATTTATTATAATTGTACATAAATATGTGAAAGAAGTCACTACTGATGCTGTGTGTAAATATTATATCAAGATTGGCAGCGACCTCTTGCTCTGAAAGTGATTACTATTATCGTTAAATAAAACATAATCTTTCACAAACAAATATTACTTTCCACCACGAAAGTGTTATCATTAATAGTTGTTAAGCAAGAGGTTACATGGTGGGGAACTATTATAATCAATAGAGTATCGATGATATATGGTCATAGCAGTCTTCAGCAATATATAAGGTAGAAAAACCTTTTCATTCAGACTTTAAATTCAGTAGGCATCACATGGAATTTCAGATTGAGGAATGACGTGCCCATCTACAACCAACAGGAACAGTGTTAAGGATACACCAATATAGATGTTTGTTGGCTTATAACGCTGTTCGTATTATCGATCAACTGAGAAGTACTATTTCAGCGATACACATTTGCTTTGTCTATGAGTGTTTGTAGTCCTATTACACCCCCTAAATGTAAAAACAAAGACAAACAAGTGGTACTTATAGGTCTATATAAATTATAATTAAATGTTATGAAAATAATTATTAAGTACCCCGAATAGTGGTAGAAACATTCAATTTTGTTATTTTTTGCTGTTGACAGAAGTAAAAGAAAGGTTATTATTAATTACGAAAATACTAATTTATTTGTTCTCAGCTAGACAGGCCTATATTGGTTAATGTTGTTGAGGTGTAGACGACTCTAAATGAACTTATGCAATTTTTAGTTAATATAAGATAAACGGACATGATGAATATATGATCGTATATAAAAAATTACAAAAACTACGTTTAATTATTTTCTGATCTGCTGTGAGGTGATCGCAAATTGTAGGCTATGAAGTGACCGGGCTGTGAAATGACTTCTTTATTTACAGTTTCACAGTTTTTTTTTTTAAATTTTGTGTACACAATTAAAGTGTTAATTAGCAAAAACGTAGATGCTCATCTAACATATAGTACTAGTATTGGCAATTCATTTCAACCATGCGACACACATGTACACAATCACCTGTGTACAACAAGAGAGCTTTTGATTATCGGAGAAACGCACCCGTCCGCTAGATGGCGCGTCAAAGTATATAATATATATATATATATATATATATATATATATATATATATATATATATATATATATATGGATATTGTTCTGTATTTCGGAAATGTTTTTGAAATAACGCCGAGTTATTTTAGCATTTACATGGAACGTTATGTGTGTGAGTGTAGGAATCGTATTAAAAAGTGGTACTAATAGATAATACTAGACAAGCTACATATCGTGGGCTAGATATAATTTTCATATTCTATTACAGTGTCTATTTTCTTTTGGATGTTTCCCACTGTATGATAACAGGTTAGTAATCCACCCACACATCCTTCGGCCAATTTCCTTTTGGCACGTATGTTGGCGCATATGTGTCACAAGGAGTGTCGAGATTGTGTGTGGGTGTTAACAGCCCAGAGAATGTCATCGATCGTTGGCATTCTACTGAAGCCGGCATTATCTGCACATCATCCGTAATCTGTCCGCACAAAATTAATATATTTCCTACTTCTTGAAACGGGAAACGGGCAGAAAAATGATATTCAACGGAGAACAAAACGAGATATCGTTAACGCGAGATACCTCATTACGGAATTCGTAGAAAAACTTACATTAATTGAAGTATGAGTACATATCCTTATCGTCGACCCCCCACCGTTTTATATATCCTGATGGATATCTGAGGAGTTTGTACATAGGATTCACGAAAGTCGTGTAATGAGTCCCTCAGGGTGTAATGTGAGTGTTGTGATTAATCTTTTGAAATCTACTTCTGTCCATTTCTAATTGACATATGTACGTTTTCAGTTTTTAGCCTGTCGTGCTATCAAGAAAAAGCCAAAATTGGTTATTAAAATATGACTTGGCCACATATCTGCGCCAAAGATCAGTAGCGCTTATCAATTTGTGTTAATGTCTCGATCATGTCTAGAATACATTACACGTCAGTCATGGTTTATCCTCGATGTGGCTCATGTCTGAGCTCTTTTATTGAGCGCGCGTGATGTGAGGATAAATTAACGGTGCTAAAACTTGGAATAGCCATTCGTTTTCGTTTCATTTTGTTGTTTTGTTATTAGAATGGAATGTTTCTCTTCCGCGGATTTCAGGCACACATATCCATCATCCTGTGGGCTATTTTAAGGGTTGTTTTCACATTTTGGAAACCGTTCTTTGAGTATGAATTAGACTAAGATGATAGATGATGTCTTTCTAGAGAGATAACGTTTAATTCGATCCCATTTTTCAAACAACTATTTAAATCTAATGTAAAATAAAAAATAAAACAAATAATATATCTATTGTGTGTGTGTAAATATGAAATTCTATTTCCAACATTGTAGTATAGTCGTATTATTTTTTTTTTTGGGGGGGGGAATTAATTACGTGTTTAATGTCTTATTATGGTGCAAAGGTTTCGTCGAATTCACACATTCATGTTTTGGAAATTTGTATTATACAAAGCGGAGGGGGGGGGATTAAGAGTTTATCAGTTTCCATACAGTCTTATGTTGTATGAAAATATAGATTCTATTAGGATCATCTATTTATTTATTAAATTGTTAATTATTTATTAAATAATAGAGAGACCATCAACTATCTGGCCTTATTGCCTTTTGAAAATAAATCCTGGTCTGCCATATTAGATAGTTTAAGCTTTCGTAACCAAACGAAACATCGGTGCGAACGTAATATAACTGGGTTACCGTGTGCATTCTGATTAAAAGCATTTTAAAATATTAAGACTGTATTTTAGATCATTATTTCCCGAAGATGTCATGCGATATCGAACACAACTTGCACGTAACACTCGAAAATGTAATAAATAACCTTCGCCAATTTAATAAACCAGAACGGATCTAAAAATGCACCAAGTACATATCACTGTGACACTGACACTTGTAACAGGGTGAGGGTCACACTCATATCAGTGTCATAGACCTATATGTTTTGTTAAGTAATTATAATAAGAGTACGTTTTCAATCATTAATGTATGCTTAATTTACCATTTATTTTATATAAGTAACCCTAATATTATTTTAAGAAATGGGTGCTTTGATGTTAATTTTGTTGGAAGACTAAGATGACCCTGACAATGACCTACTCTATGGTATGATACGGGGTAAATAAAGAATGCCTCTTTTATATTTGATCTAAATAGATGGAATGAGATGGAAAGCTAAAACGATTTTCGTTTTGAAACAAATCTATAGAGATGACGTTGGTTTTGAGTAATCCAGATGTGATGTGGTGCTATAGAGATACAACAGTGAATAGGCTGCAAGTCATTTGCATGATACTCCGCAGATTAGCAAACTCCAACAAACCATATGACTTGCAACCAGTCATGATAAGCTCTATTCAGGAAGTAAGCATGATAGTTAACCAAATATTGGACATGATATACACGGCATCAAAATAAACTTCAGAAATTTGACTAACAATGGATAACTGCAGATAGTTTTGCAGAATCGGACAGGATTTGGTGTTTCATTGATTTGCGGTATTTATCGGACATAAAACAGTCTATGCAGTTAATTATCAGTCTGTGTCAGTTTCCAATAGGATAAATATTGATTTGGACACACCAAATAATTATGATTATTCTTTACATGGAGATCCAGCATATCCTCTGATACCCCAGATCCTGGTTTCATTCGAGAAAGAAGAACCATTAAATCGATATATGTCCCATATAAGAGAAGCTGATGAGCGGGTGTTTGAACATAAGACGCGTTTATTTGCATTTGGCGATTTGTTTAAAGAATTCCCATTTGTCAGATGCCTATACAATTATAAAATTGTTTTAACTCACAGTCAGTATTTCAGTAGACCCCGTTGAGATATGCCTGCGATTATATAACTGCCCTCTCATTGCTTGAAACGCTTACATACGTTCAGTGTGTTTACACTTATTTTTCACTCAAATATAGATAAAAATTATGAAAATAAAAGTCATAGAAAGTATGCAGTCTTAGATGACTATTAGTATATATGATATCGTGTGACATGACATTCTATAAGCGTAAATCATATTTGGGTTCAGGATATAACTTACGTATAGCTTCACGCTTCCACGATGAAAACAAACGAACTTTCAATAATTAAGTGAATATATATATATATATATATATATATATATATATATATATATAATATATTGTTTGTTTAAGACTGTATACGTTAAACGTATAACATCAACCATATATAAATATGTGTAAGTATAATTATATATGTCTAGCTCAGCAAGTTTTTGATATTATCGATATCAAAGATTCCTCTTTTCAGCACAAATGGAAGATCCCAAGCCTGTCTTTATTGTATCAATATCCCTAAAGCTCCCCATTCTGCCATGTTTCCAATTTCCCTTTGCACTCATTTTACAAAGACCGCAATTTTGAGATTAATGTTCCATATGACACTTATTTCTAAGCAACTGAAAAATAGCTATGCATACGGCTGCTTAGACAGATAACAAAACGATTCTCACGACTGTCGCGATCTGATTTCGGTGTGTTACACCTAGCTATTACGACTATTGTTGATCTGTTTCTTAAAGTTTTGCTACATGACGTTTTTGAGACTGATGAAATATTATCCATGTCTAAGTATGAACAATTGCCTCTGTTCATTTAGTCCACTGATGAATCCCTCTTTCTCTCTCTCTCGGTTTGTTTATGTGTGCGAGTGCGCGTGTGCGCATGCGTAAGTGCGTGTGTTTGTGTGTTTGTATTAGGGTACCTATAAAGAGGCAACAGGCACAGAGCATCAACATATCTAAACATCCTTAGATACATATCTCCATAAATCTAAATACAAATACAACTATACATACGTTAATATTAAAATAAAATGTTCCATACCTCCACATATTGATAAATGTATGCGTATACCTAAGCATGTGTCTGGTCTACTCATCAGCCTGTGGGAACCAGCTAATTCGCTTTTCGTACGCAACAAATATGTCACGCCCACAGGAAGCGGCTACATGTAGGCTACGTACAAAAAGTGGATGCACTTAAAACACATACCATTTGATATCACAGCTCGCAGCAACCAACACATGCGTGTGGTTCAATGGTGACTTGCTACATACATATCGTAAACTATTTTGACACCACAGTTTACATTCAACAGTGATTTTCTGTCGTCCAAAAGAAACCTGTATATAAAATATTTCGACACCTCAGATGCTGACCTCAGCTTTATTCTGGGTTCGAATATCTACATAAATCCTAACTATATGAACCTTATGTATCGGTACACGTCCATTAGTCTGGCGTCGAAGTTCTTCTCTAACCTAAGTGAAAAGTCAAGCCTTGTATATACCCTCAGCGTGTTAACAAACAATACAGTTTGTTCATAACAAAGAGAATTTACACTAACTCAGTTTAGAATCACTGAAGTGATTTAGCTAAAATACAAACAGAGTAGCAATACTGCACAATGGATTATTACTGGACTAGAATGAAATATCGTCTCAAACCTGAGTAAATACTATGATTTACTCGAACCTAACAGCTAATCCTCATACGTTTCCGTTCATCACTAAGTGAACGTTCATTCACGCCTAATTTAGCGTCCCTAAGTATATGCAGTTAGGTGTGGGTGGATCTAAATTAAAGCACCTGTCCACTTGATCTATTTGTCCCATGATCGAGAACAGCGGATTTCAGGCAGATCTCCGATACTGCGAATGACACGATGGAATTATAATAGCTATACATTTAACAAATATCCTATATCACTGTAACCTAATTTATCATAATATGGGAACAAACTTTGTCTGCAGCTTAATATCCATGGAGATGCATGCCGGAGTAACAAACGAATCCAGGAGTATAAATCCATCAAGCAGCATTGTATGAATTAATAGGTCGTTTTGCCAGACCACATAAGAGGACAACAATCTAGATTCTACATTATACATAACAAATCTAATAGACCCAAACATGTTGTAATAACGACATAACTTTCTTACATTGGTGTAATAAGGAATCTGGATGGAAATAGATAAGATGTCTGGCACGGGCAATGTGCGTTTTACAGTACATATAAAGAGGCAACAGGCACAGAGCATCAACATATCTAAACATCCTTCGGGACCTACCTCCATAAATCTAAATCTAAATACAACTATACATATATTAATCTAAAAATAAAATGTTCCATACCTCCACATATTGATAGATATATGCGTATACCTATTCATGTGTCTGGTTTACTCATCAGCCTGTGGGAACCAGCTAATTCGCTTTTCGTACGCGACAAATATGTCACGCCCATAGGAAAGCGGCTACATGCAGGCTACGTACAAAAAGCAGAAGCACATAAAACATACCATGGGAAAAAAATCTATCCGCAGCGTAATACCCATGGAGATTGTTTTCTTAGATTGGCGTTGAAGGGTGTAAAGTATGTAGGTCTTTGAATTTCGCAGAATATATGTCAGATGCTGTCTGATTCAAGGACATTGCTACTTAACATTCGAAAAATGTAGTCTAAAAGACGTGACCAACGATGTAGCATAAACATTGTTGATCTGGTTTCTGACTGAAGTACTTCTCTAGGTTGCCGAATCTCCTGCCATTAAATCGTTTCAGTATTCAGATAGGTACATCAATTCTATTTAATGACCTTGAAGAACATTTGGGGAAGTAGTCACTTTCCCAGAGATAAGGCTACTTAATGGATTTATTTGAGTCTTTATCGATCATCAGTATCAATAAAACAGTTTGGCTTTTCTCTTACTAAAGAAATACTATAAGAATTTGTTGGAATCTAGAAAGTACACTGAATACTTTTGGGAATTTTGAGAATTTAACTTATTAGTTACAAATATTACCGTAGACAAGTTAAACGTAATTTGTTCAAATATAACTTTGCATCAGCCATGGTATTTCATTTTATTTAGCTATTAATTGTTTCATTTGCTTTTTGGTCTAAAGCGTTATCTTAATATTGATACTATTCTGAATATCAAGCTATAAATCAGGAACCTTTTTGAATAAATGGTTAGATATGAGCAATTAAATTAAATTGAACTTAAAGGAATTCATGTCACTAAATTGTACTTTTAAACTGATATAACTCAACAATCCTTTATGGTGGTAAATAGCAACATATACGTTGCGAAACTACACGCTCAATAGTTATATTATTTCTTCAACGAATAGCAGACTTGGACCAGATTAATTAGTTAACAGAAGTGTTAGCATAAAGACGAACATTTCCTATGTCATGAGAAACTCTCACTCGCAATCTACTATGCGCCCATCCCCCCCATTTCTCTCTCCCTCTCTCCCCTCTCTCTTTCTAACACTCACACTTCCCCCCTCTCTCTCTCTCTCTTATTATACAGATTAACGATATGTCGTTCTAGTCCAGTAATAAACCATTGTGCAGTATTGCTACTTTGTTTATATTTTAGTTAAATCGCTTCAGTGAGTCCATACTGAGTTAGTGTACATTCTCTTTGTTATGAACAAACTGTAATGTTTGTTAACACGCTGAGGCTATATATAGGGCTTGAATTTTCACTTAGGTTAGAGAAGAACTTCGACGCCAGACCAGTCGGACGTGTATTGATACACGGTTCATATAGGTAGGATTTATTCAGTTATTCGAACGCAGAATAAAGCTGAGGTCAACAGCTGAGGTGTCGAAATGCTTTATATACAGGTTTCTTTTGGACCACAGAAAATTACTGTTGAATGTAAACTGTGGTGTCAAAATAGTTATGATACGTATGTAGCAAGTCACCATTGAACCACACGCACGTGTTTGTTGCGTGCTGTGGTATCAAATGGTATGTTTTTACGTGCTTCAAATTTTGTAAGTAGCCTGCATGTAGCGGCTTTCCTGTGGGCGTGACATATTTGTCGCGTAAGAAAAGCGAATTAGCTGGTTCCCACAGGCTGATGAGTAGACCAGACACATGCTTAGGTATACGCACACATTTATCAATATGTGGAGGTATTGAACATTTAATATTTAGATTAATGTATGTATAGTTGTATTTATATTTATGGAGGTAGGTTTCGAAGGATGTTTAGATATGTTGATGCTCTGTGCCTGTTGCCTCTTACTATGTACCCTAAAACACACCCACACGCACACAAACACACACCCACACTCACACACAGACACACACACACATACACGCACGCATATATATATATATATATATATATATATATATATTTTTTTTTGCAACACATATGCAGGTGTACACATGTACGGATATATTTATATGAAATAGCTTAGCTGCATATCTGATCTATACATCACAGCCATGTTAAAACTAATACAATAATTTGTTGTTCTAGAAGTAAACATTTGTTCATTGTCTACCAACAATCGTAGTCTCAGATATCATCATTTGGTCTAAACATCTGATTTACATCGTGAAGTGCTAATCGTCGTTCAAGATGATATAATGCTAACTTGCTGAAGTAGGTATCCTTGTTTAGAATCCACCAACATATAATTATGCTGTCAAATACTGGGTAGTTAATTCATCTACAAGACAAGATAATCTCATCGTTTATTTATTTGGTGTGCTTAATTTGTTGTGGCGTTTAAGTTTGTGTTTATACATTATTAGTGTTCCTTTGTTGTGTTGTTAGTACCATGATTAATTTTTTGTGTGTTTTTGTTTCTAATGTTATTATTTGATGTTGTTGATTAATGTTTTGGGGGAGGTATCTTTATTAGTTGTTGTCTTCTAGTCATGACAATAATTTGTCCTTTTAAAGATATTCGCAAATCAAAGCTGTTGTCTCACCAATTCACTCTACATACTTTTGTAAAGCGTTGATACAGAAGTCAGTGGTGTAGGATATTAAAAAAAGACAAAAAAACGGCATCTTCACTCTTAGGTGACAAATGTGTTGTTGATGTCGAAATTAATCTGATAATTCCTAGAATTCTTCGCTGCCAGAAATGTAACCGACAATCAGTTTGATGCAAATAACACATTTGTGTTCTAATTGTGTAAAACTACTTACGAAAGGCACGTGTTAAATATCTATGGCCTAGCATGCACACAAGTAATAGCATATTACCCAACCACAGTAGACATTACAACAACACATTGTAATCACAATATATAACATTAAATTTGTTTGCCTTTCTCATTTATTTATATTAAACATATTTATGAAAGTTTTATTCAAAATATAAATAGCGTGATTATTTAAAATATGTCGAAAATCAAATTTCATGATATATTATGAAGCCTATCCCATCAATATTACATAAAACAATATTTCCTATCTTATACTAGCAACAACGAATGTAGCATCACCGGTGTATTATTAATGGCAGCGACAATTGTCTGAAGTACGTTTTTGGCCAGCGTAATAGTCAGGTGTATGCATAATAGAAAAGGCTAATGATGTGATATCCAGTGACTTTCCTCATTTCTCGCTCGTGACTAGTTCCTACAGGCAGGTGGTGTCTCCTGGAATAAACAAGGTCTGGCTAAGAGAATACGGACCCTGTCTAAGTGTTGGCTACTTAGGCTTGAAGTGACTGATAGCAATACAAACTGAATAACTCGCATCTACACAAAACCATTGTGTGTCAGTTGGCTGCACGGAACATCGAATACAATATGATTCACTGAACAGTACTGATATATTCATTCATCGTACGACTACAAAAATAAAAAAATGGAAGGAATTAAATATGGCGAAGGATAGATATATATATATTTAGATTGATAGATAGTCAGTCAAATTTCATTCAATCAAGTGATGGGTATATATATATATATATATATATATCGAGATAGTGACATTATTTATTGCCTTAAATAACTCCAGACATGTACGTAATACCAATCTGTGTCCCAAGGACAACGTGATTGCTAAAGTGTTCGGTTTCTTCACCAATCGCAAGCCATCAATTCAAATGCCAAAGGTGTATTGCATTCTTCCTCTAAAGGTAAGGTAATGCTCACAATGCAAACAGAATATCGTATTAATCGCGTTTTGTTCCTACAGGTACATGAGTTATTAATCATATTTGTATATAAATATGTATCGTATCGGTGGTGTTTCTATATCGTAATCATAGCACTGCTTTTCTATATATACCTCTGAATTTAAAATTTAAACAATATTATCTTTGGCCAAGCAAAAGCGCTTTAAGCTTTTCACATGTCAAAAAATTATAATTACCCTCCATCAAAAGAATTAACAGTAGGGTCAAAGGAAGACAGGGCTTTGCAAGACTGATCCCGCAATTTCCACTTTAATGTATCATATATTTCGATTGAAATCGAAAACATATTGTTATTATGTACGTGTATGTTAATTATGAATAAAGTACTTAGTCTGACGTAGATGTACCACGCTAGATTTATCCATGCATCATGAGACAACATGCAACCATATTATATGAACATGTTTATTACCAATCATCAACCTATAAAACTTGAGAAAGTTCCGTTTTCTATGCGTGGAGACCATATTTCCCGGTCCCTGCATTCAAGAAAAGTTCTAGAGCTATATATTCCGTGCACTATTTGCGTCTTTGGAGGCACGCCGTTTAGATGTTTGGCCTGGTTATCCAGCATTTAAATGACTGTAGCAGATACAGTACGCTCTTAAAGTATGTACTCCTGACCCAGGAATAGAAACACTGCATCGCATCTCGAGCGGTGGCATTGGGCACAGCTCGCGCGGTTGGGGGGTTTTATATAACAACTTATATAATTCACCTTGGTTATGTGGGAATAGAATTATCTTTCCTAGGTCCAGTTAGTCCAGTTTTTACTATGACATTCAAGATTAGCTCTAATCGCTTGTCATAAATAAATTAAAAACTCAATAGTTAGAATAGCATAAAATTTGGTCAGGTTTGAAAATATTAGTTCAAACAGTACGGAAGCTAGGGGCGCTATTAACGCTTTTTTTTCCCACAGGCACATGAGGGTTTTTATATATTGTATTAAATAAACGGGGGTTTTAATTTAAAATATCCGCTTTTTTATTACCTCTGAATTTAAAATTAAAAAATTTATCTTTGGAAGAAAGCGCAATTTTACATGTTTTTATATTAAAAAATTAACATTGGGAAAAAAAGATACCCCCCAATTTTAAAAAATAGATTAAAAAAAAATATGTTATGCTTAGAAATTAAATAAAGTACTTTACTCTGCCGTGATCTGACTTGGGGGAAATTTACCTCCCAAACAACACAACCATAGTGATTGACATGTTTTTACTTCATCAACCTTAAAAGGGACCCCAATGCTCGACAAATTCAAATGGCTCAAAACAAGAAAAGATACACACACACCCCAAGAAACGTCCATTGAACACTTCACACACTGCCTGCCATACAAATACACACACACACACACACATACACATACACACAGAACACCCCCCTTTTTTATATGCTAGTGAGAGCGAGTGTGAGATGGGGGTGTGTGTTTTTGTGGGGTGTGTGTGTGTGAGAGGGGGGTGTGTTTGACCCCGAATGTGTATGTATCTATGTGAGTGGACGCAGGAATTATCTCACAGTAACTTGTAAACAAGTGGGTCTTAGTGTTTCAGTGTTCATGCGATCGATAATAATAATAATAATAACAATAATAATAATAATAATAATAATAATAATAATATTAATAATTTAATAATATTAATAGGTGTTATTATAATGGGGAGTGTAAGGCTTATTCAGAACTTAACTTAATTAACATGTGAGGTCAGAGATACCCGGAAAGAGACCCTTGTTTTGGCGTTGGTGTTGGAATGTTCGTTCGTTTTCAACGTGGAGGGATGACCCTTCATATAACTTACATTGCTGAATCGGAATCTGTACTTTCTATTACTTTTGTTATTGTCCTGAATTTCATTCTATATGTGATTGAAAATTAAAAGTAAACATACTGCTCCTGTTTAAACGAATCGCGCACTGAGAAGGCAGTTTTAAAATCGCGGCATGTATCAAAGGGGCCTGCTGAAATCCTGAAAAGGAACTAAAATAAATTTATCAAAGGATGTATCAGTATAGGCAACTGATCAATAGGAATATACCCTTTCATATAATGATAACATTATAATTTTAAAAAGGGGCATAGGTATAGTATATTTCTCAAAGCGATATAATACCAAAGTAACGCTCATGATGCTTTGAAAAGGAAAGGTTTAACTCTTTGTCTCATGCGCGGGGTGCATTGTTTCACATTAGGATTTATTTATTGCAGATTATTGTATTACTGGTGACTAAAGATCCAAATGTAAGATGGCTTGACATGCACCAGCAGGACATTTAGCATCTGAAAGAAAAATATTATAATTAATCCGTCTAATTGAAAATAGTCGAGAACCATGGCTGCCCTCAACACATTCCAAATTTGATGTTGATCTTGCCAGCAACGGGTTGACAGATTGGTTGCCAAATACAAAGAAGAATAGTTACCTAATTTTTTTATAAATATTTAAAATATCTTGTTGTAATTAGATGGAGTTAGCAGGAAATCATATGTAGGTAACTATTGTATACTTTAATAACGCTTATAAATGCCGTACATTGCACTACAAATTTAAGTTATTTACCGGTTTTGATGGTTTTCTAACGGTATTTTTCAGGTCGGTAATTGATGAATATAAAGAAAGGAAAATGCTGTTTCAAAAGATAGCAAGCATTTAAAGACAAATTATAGATAAACCTGAGTATTAGCAATCTCTTAAACGAAGAAAAACTAGATGCAGACGTACAGGCGGCTAAAGTATTCTGTCCATATATATATATATATATATATATATATATATATATATATATATATATATATATATATATATCATAAATATCACCTTATTTATTTTTTTGCATTTTACATTAAATACAAATAGTTGTTTTAGTCTACTTCCTAACCAAATGACTCTTTCCAGAATGTGAAAACAATCTGTAAAGTAGTCGACAGGATTATGTATATTTGTGCTCAACATCCGCGGAAGATAATCATTCCATTCTAATTAGAAAACAACAAAATTAAACAAAAACTAATGGCCATTCCAAGTTCGTTCCTTAGTGAGCACCATTAATTTATCCTGACATCACGCACACCCCATAAAGAGTTCAGACTCAAGCCACATCGAGGATAAACCATGACTGACATACAATTTATTCTAGACATGATCCAGACATTAACACAAATTGGTAAACGCCACTGGTCTTTGGCACTAATATATGGCATAGACTTATTTTAATAGCCAATTTTCGTTTTCCTGGATATAATAACAGGCTAAAACTAAACAATTACGTATGTGAATTAGAAATTGACAGTTGTATATGTCAAGGGTTTAATCACATCATTCAACATTCATCGTTTAATATCTGCCTGTTTCCGGTTTCAAGAAGTAAAATATATTTTAAGTTCGTGTTCAGAGATTAAAGGTCACAAGCAAAGGTTTCCCAAATTAGTTAAAATGTTAGTATTATTTATTAAAATCAGTTTCAATTCGAGATATAATTAATTTATTTCCTAGAAATAAAGTTATAACGGCTTTAAAACTTGCTTTGCTAGCATCTCACATCCCACAGCTTTAATCGAGAATCTTTGGAAAACTTCGGAATGTGACGTCATGTTTTACAAACAAAGAATTAAACCCTCCACGTTGGCTTGTATTACCCGTGTAACGTGTTGTATATTGTCTTTGTTAAATGTATAAAATACTGTACTGTGACCCATATAATTGTGCAAATGGATCTGCCAGTGGTTGGATTATGCATTAACCCCTGCCCCCCTCCGCCAAAAAATTAAAAAAGACTCGTTTGCGCGATTAGTTGCGAAACATGAATATAGTGCAATGGAGGCCAATTTGCCAACTTACCACTTCGAGGAACGTATGCTAATTATTTCACCGTCTATGGGACGATCAGTTGGATATGACATGAATAGGGTCCGAGTCACAGAAGAT
>JAODUP010001790.1:0-17500 GCA_025642065.1 Paralvinella palmiformis
CTATAATGTTAATATTATTATTATCGTTAATACCGCCATTTATCGGATTAATTAAAGTCGTATTAATGTATTTGTCATAAGGATATATCATTTCTTCACAGCATATGTCTGTCTGTCTGTTTGTCTGTCTGTCCGTCCGTCCGTCTGTCTGTCTGTCTGTCTGTCTGTCTGTCTGTCTGTCTGTCTGTCTGTCTGTCTGTCTGTCTGTCTGTCTGTCTGTCTGTCTGTCTGTGTCCTACTTTGGACATTGGTATTACTTAATCTCTTTGTATTAGTGTGTATGATACAAGTTAATTTATTTGTTACTATATATCATACATATATGCACCTGAATGTATGTATGTATGTATGTATTTATGCATACATATATATTTATATGGAACAGGTCTGAAGCAGGGATTATAATACTGTAAAGCGCCTTAGATCAGCTATCTAGCTGAATAGGGTGCTATATATATATATATATATATATATAAAGAGAGAGAGAGAGAGAGAGAGAGAGAGAGAGAGAGAGAGACTTGAACTGAATATAAATACAATAATATATTTCCAGAAATAAAAAATACCTAATGTAGTATTTTGCAAATTAGTACATGTTAAAACGTGGCTTTAATACAGTAACTTAAGCATTAAGACGAAATTAGATAATATGTAATGATCTCGTGTCAGTAAAAGTAGCTAGCTACAAATTCTCCATATGGTATCGTTGTATGTTGTTAGATTGTTCCTGTCATGTTGTAAGTTGTTGTTAGATTGCTCCTGTCATGTTGTATGTTGTTGTTAGACTGCTCCTGTAATGTTGTATGTTGTTGTTAGATTGCTCCTATCATGTTGTATGTTGTTGTTAGATTGTTCCTGTCATGTTGTATGTTGTTGTTAGATTGCTCCTGTCATGTTGTATGTTGTTGTTAGATTGCTCCTGTCATGTTGTATGTTGTTGTTAGATTGTTCATGTCATGTTGTATGTTGTTGTTAGATTGTTCCTGTCATGTTGTATGTTGTTGTTAGATTGCTCCTGTCATGTTGTATGCTGTTGTTAGATTTGATCCTGTCATGTTGTATGTTGTTGTTAGATTTCATCCTGTCATGTTGTATGTTGTTGTTAGATTGCTCCTGTCATGTTGTATGTTGTTGTTAGATTGTTCCTGTCATGTTGTATGTTGTTGTTAGATTGCTCCTGTCATGTTGTATGCTGTTGTTAGATTTGATCCTGTCATGTTGTATGTTGTTGTTAGATTTGATCCTGTCATGTTGTATGTTGTTGTTAGATTGCTCCTGTCATGTTGTATGTTGTTGTTAGATTGTTCCTGTCATGTTGTATGTTGTTGTTAGATTGTTCCTGTCATGTTGTATGTTGTTGTTAGATTGTTCCTGTCATGTTGTCATAGCAAGAGAAATAGTAGAAGTAACCAGTTATGTTGTCATCACACATACATTTGTTGATATTTAGTTTTTTTATTGTTGTTGTTGTTGTTGTGTTGTTGTTCAGAGATTTTCAGTATTAGAAAACGAAATACCAATACCTAGGAATGCTCCTTTTCACGTAAAAGTCAAACAATATGAAGTGATGATGTAGTAGTAGTAATATTGGAAGTAGTAGTAGTAGTAGTAGGAGTATTAGTAGCAGTAGTAGTAGTAGTATTAGTAGTGATGGTAGTAGTGGTAGTAGTTGTAGGAGTATTAGTAGTAGTACACATTCCACAAAGTTTAACCTATACTTACAACTGTTTTTTGTATGTTCTTTATTGTCTGGACGTCACTGTTCTAATTTCGTTGTTCGTTTATTATGCGATATAATAATAAAGATTCCGAGGTTTTACTGTTCCCTTATATTTATTATATATCAAAGATATTCTTTCAAATTAAATTCATTTATTGTTTTTTAGCATTTGAACACATTTCGATGTCCTGCTAACGCTATGTCGTTGTATAATTCACAGGATGGTGCTGACTTGGTGCATCAACGACTGAGTGAGGCCAGAGATTCCATTAGTCAGCTACAAAATAAACTTCATAGTAGAGGTGCGAAAACGAAAGATAGAAGTACAGGTACAAATGTTCTTAAAATAGTTATCGTTATTCAATTATATATATTTCCCCCGACTTGCTTACGCACGATTGTATACGCCCGTGCATGCGTGCATGCGTGCGTGTGTGTGTGTGTGTGTGTGTGTGTGTGTTTTAGCTGTGTATAATAAGGCACAGGCACAGAGAATCTCGAACCGTGAATTCAAACTCCGGACGTTTCTTCAGGGGACTGAATCCAGAGTGGCGACTTTTCTTGCTGAGACATGTGTAATGTCTCACCAGTCCCTAAGCCGCCAAGCAAAAACAAAAAGCGAATCACCTACAGCCGTGGAGTTTGGGAGTAGAATACCCAGGTCATATCACGGCAGTATGAGAATGTTTAGATTAATTATCTAAGCAGCCCTATTTATAGCTATTTTCAATTGCTGTATCTTTCTTCAAAGCAATACTATATAAACTATATAACCCAATTGCTACAGTCTTCAAAGATCATTTTTTGTGTGTGTGTGTGTGTGTGTGTGTGTGTGTGTGTGTGTGTGTGTGTGTGTGTGTGTGTGTGTGTGTGTGTGTGTGTGTGTGTGTGTGTGTTTTATAAAGATAGTTAAGGCGCTGGCACAGGTGTTATACTTTCATTCAAGCAACAATTAACTCCAAACTGATTTTTAAAAAAATATTTAATTGTAAGTATAATTAATTACCGGTAAAATTAGAGAAAAATTAAAAGAAAAAAGAAAATTTCTAAAATAATCCAAAAGAGGATAATCTAAATATAAAAAAAGAAGAAACTATGATTAAAACAAAACCAGGCTTTGTGTCGAACACTACGGCCAAGAAAGATTAAACCTAAAATGGAGAAATAAAATATTAATACACAGTATGAATAATGTGTGAATAATATCAGCATAAATCAGAATAAATTCAGATTAATACTAATAGCAGCGATATAACACGACTCAACCCAATAGCAACGACCGGTTTCGACCTATTCAAGTCTTCATCAGGTTGCATAGAATGTCTCTTTTAATTATTATTGTATTCCTTGTGTATTAACTTATTAGATCCAGTTTTATGCACTTTGACGCTGCGATTCCCTTATATGATTAATACAATTCTCTGTGCTAATAAGTTATTAATATTTGTTACTAAGCACACTAATGCTGTTGTTGATACTGCTGTAGTTATTAGTGTTCTCGAGTGAGTGAGTAATATGAGTGAGTGAGTGAGTGAGTGAGTGAGTGAGTGAGTGAGTGAGTGAGTGAGTGAGTGAGTGAGTGAGTGAGTGAGTGAGTGAGTGAGTGAGTGAGTGAGTGAGTGAGTGAGTGAGTGAGTGAGTGAGTGAGTGAGTGAGTGAGTGAGTGAGTGAGTGAGTGAGTGAGTGAGTGAGTGAGTGAGTGAGTGAGTGAGTGAGTGAGTGAGTGAGTGAGGAGTGAGTGAGTGAGGAGGAGTGAGTGAGTGAGTGAGTGAGTGAGGAGATGGAGTGAGGAGTGAGTGAGTGAGGAGGAGGAGTGAGTGAGTGAGTGAGTGAGTGAGTGAGTGAGTGAGTGAGTGAGTGAAGGAGTGAGAGAAGGAGTGAGTGAGTGAGTGAGTGAGTGAGTGAAGGAGTGAGTGAAGGAGTGAGTGAGTGAGTGAAGGAGTGAAGGATTGAAGGAGTGAAGGAGTGAGTGAAGGAGTGGGGAAGAGAGTGTGAGAAATGAGGTAATGGGTCGAAATAACCCGCACACACAGAACAATCGATAGTTTTAGCCGAACTAGGTAAGTACAACCCACACCGCTACTAACTGCCCTATGCCATTGCCTTATTGCTGATATTTGGAGTATAAAATACTTCGTATGTTATTTATTTCAGGTTCGTCGGTGTATACAAGATGGGGGAGAACCACCTGTCCAAGTGATGCAGTGCCTCTGTATTCCGGTCAGCAGATAATATAAACATCCTCATCGTCTCTTCTGTAAAATATCGATGAGTGGCCCATTAGTCTAATCAGAATCGCGAAACTATTGGTTTTAACCTGAGCCATCTTAAAAAAGTATCACCATAAATTTACTCTGAACTAAAGATTGTGGTCAGTCACAAATTCCACGACATATATGAGTTGCTTATTATACTAGACAGTACGGTATTATCAATAATTTGCATTTATTCCAGGTTACATGGGAGGTGCCCTGAACACGGACGACGGTAGCGCCTACGACTTCCTGTGTCTGAGCTCGGAACCTCAGTACTCCAACTTCACAAACTCCAGCGACAACTCCCGCGGGGCTGTCTACGGCACGGAGTATCAAGGCGGCGTCGACGCCATATTTGATCCGTCCAATTTGAACGGAACATCGTTTGCCGACCAGAATGTGCCCTGTGTCGCCTGTCATGTAGACAGTCGTGCCACCGTCATGATGATACCAGCCAAGACGACTTGTCCTACCGGTTGGACCCTGGAGTATTGGGGATATTTGATGGCCGCTGTCAGGATTGCGAGTAGGTTTTGCACTATGAATCCCGTGTAGTGGTGATTCCTCAAATCAAAATGCTCTCTAAACCCTCACTCTGTATGTGTGGGCCTTTGTTTATGTATTTGCAGAAGAGTGTGAGTGTATGTGATATATATATATATATATATATATATATATATATATATATATATATATAGTAAAAAAAACTCAGCTTTTTGTCTTACCATTATTATTATTATTATTATTATTAAATCAGTTAATCTAAAGCTATATTTTCAGGTGGCAGCCATCCATTCGTCTGTGTTGACAACCAACCGGAGACAATTTCTGATGGTCAACACCCAGAACCGGCGGCCTTCATATATAATATACATGTTCGGTGCGGTGCAATTGCCTGTCCTAATTATGTTGAGGGCTGGGAATTGACATGTGCTGTTTGTTCACGGTGATACTTTGCTTCTAATAAATCATAGAACTTGACGCCGTGTTCTTTATTGAAACATATGTAAATATTCCTAGGCAGATGTATACACACACACACACACACACACACACACACACACACACACACACACACACACACACACACACACACACACACACACACACCACCAAAACACACACACCAAAACACACACACAAATATATATATATATATATATATATATATATATATATATATATATATATATATATATATATATATATATATATATATATGGCATGGGCTATTAAGGTTGTTTCGTCTTTCACTTCATCTCATTACCTTTGGAGGTCGCTCGGCCCATTTAGCCTACCTTGTGCACAAAAGTGGCCGTAAAACATCAATCATCATCATCATCATATATATATATATATATATATATATATATATATATATATATATATACATATATATATATATATATATATATATATATATATATATATGCCCTTGCGAAACGTATCGCAAAGATTAAACCCTTAAGCTTGATGCGAAATACGCGTGACCACACTGAAATACCTTATATGCATGGGTAACATTTAACCTGTACAACAGGTTGATTAATAGCAATATAATAAGACACTGATATAAATTATCATCTGAATGAGGCTACGTGAGCTTTATCGTGTGAAAGGCCATATGTCTGATAACAAAGGACAATATGTTATTGTTTTGGCTGTATCGATTATATTAGACTCAATACAAGATGGCTAACAATACACAATAACATAGATTACGTCATAAAGGGGAGAAAGCTTAAACCTAATTTAAATCGATTGTGACTCTTCATCATCGTGCCTGTCACCATTTTTGAGAAAGTGACTGGAACACGCAAGAAAATGGTATTCATTAAAGTTGTCAATTTGTTCTAGAAATGATCCTTTATGAGATCTCACTTCCTTGCCTCATATCGTAGGCATAGATTCGTATTTAATGAAGGGTCGGAGAAAACAACATTTACTTGTATTACTGAAAATATTGCGTATAAGTTGGCGTACAGTGGTATTTACCGGTACATTAAGACCCCCCCCCCCCCCTATGATTGTTCTTTTCGTATGACAAGGACTCAAGGTCTGTTCCTCAATTTCCCGTCATCGGAACACTCCTCTCCTTTATGATCATCATATAACAGTTAAAAGTAAGGTACTTCAGTCACGTCTCGTTGATCCGGACAATTGTGTTTCCTGGGCAATAATGCAGACAATAATGGCCGAAATGGCGGTTATTTTGCGTGGTCTAACTACCTCAAATGCGAGAGACAATTTATCTGACTTTTTTTATCGTTTCTGATTTTCCACTCCATCTGATCATTATTGATGAATTTTGCATCCTACCCGGACTATGAGTTTCCCAACTCCTGTACTAGGGGCCCCACTGAGCTCGATTCTTTTCGAGGATATAGGCGAAATAGAACTTTACAATTATTATTATTATTATTATTATTATTATTATTATTATTATAGTGATTGTGGTTTTAGTGTTGCAGCCGCCCACTTTGTGGAAAATCGCTTTCACAGATAAATAATAATTATCTTTTAAATCTCTTATTTGAAGTACTATTATATTTGTATATTATTTGTACAGCGCCTTTGAATGGCTCCAGCTAGTAAGGGCGCTTTATTAAATATACATTATTATTATTATTATTACTATTATTATATACTGATTAAAATATTGCAAAACATCAATTATCCTTGTATTTTGTTTGCTCTGTCGGAAATGCGAGCTTCTGACATTAATAAAATATATCGAAAATAGAATGAATATGAAATATCTGACCGTTCTCGTGTAGTAAATACCTATTAAAAATCCACTAAAAAAATTAATAAAGCCAACTAACAGTTAGATACGCTACGAAATAGTCATGCACATATTGTGAACCTGGAAACTAATCTAATGTGCCAGTATATCGCACCATACCCAAACAAGTTAATGCTCAGATGAATGAACGCAACGATCGGAAGAAAATATACAAATTAGTACGTTTTCTTTAACAATAAACGTTTGGATGCTATTGCTGACAACAATTAAACGACCCTGGGGTATCATCGAGGGGCCATCGAAGGGCTTCCTCACAATATCATCATTTGATAAAACTTTTCACATTAAAGATAGGGCGCCTCCGTGGTCTAGCGGTAGTGTGTTGGATCACAGATCACTACCATCCGTGTTCGAATCTCGGCGTGGGCATATCTGAGGGGTGATTCACCTTTGACTTCACTACACTACCTTTGGAGGTCGCTCGGCCCGTTCAGGCTACCGTGTGCACAAAATCTGTCGTAAAACACCAATCAGCGTCATTAAATAAATCCGACGGCAGATGTTTCGCTGGAAAAAAAAGATAATACGCATCGCCAACACACTGACCAACATTATCTTATTGAACTATTGACAAAATACAATCAGCGAAGGTGGTATCAGAATATCTTTATTTTATTACACGTTTTATGCTGAGGGGGGCGCTGGCACGATTTCACGAAGGTTCGACGCGTCACGTTCAAACACTCTCGTGGGAATGATCACATGTCACCCGCAGATATCAGACGGTGTCTCTCTCGCCAGCTGTCTCCCGGTTCGAGTACGGTCTATGTATTGACGGACGTTGCTGAGTTTGCCAATGCTAGCCAACATGGAGGGACTGCGAGCCGTCTTTCTACTCTTAGCAATATTAGGAGGCTGCAGTAGATGTACCAGCAACCGTGAAGAATATGCTACGAAGGAGGAATACGAAGAACTGAAGGTGACGATAACACAATCTGTACCTTTTGTAGGAAATTATATGCAATATTTCATCTGATCGTTATGGCTTTCGGGGAGGTGCGGGGCGGGGGTGGCAACGGAGGTGTTGGTTAAAGAAAGGGACTGCTTTAAGAAGGATATTATTTCATTTGATGATTTACTATCAATTTTTCCACTGTAGAATGGATGACAAAGGAAAGGGGCCTTTGTCTTGTGCTTTTTGTTGTTGTTGAGTACTGGCTTTCTTAGATCAATTGAGGTATTTCGAGCAAGTGGCACATCTACAGCCAAACTATATCTTCAAGCTTTAGATACCAAGCGGGTTATAGCTGAAGGGTGTTTCATCGTTCACTTCCCCACATTACCTTTCTAATTTCCTCAGATATTCAGCTTGCCGTTTGCATAAAAGTGCCAAAAATAAAACGGCAATATTTTTCTCGATTGGTAAGGTAAAATATTGCTGCAAGGTATCGCGATCTATTAGAGTGCATCGTGCGGCCCAAGTACCTCCGACTTCATCATTTGAGGTTTATGTGACGGTTATCTCACCGTTAGACTTCTACCCATTGACCAGTCCAGCTTGGATGTCCCTACCAGAAGCTGAAGTTTTTGCTGAGACATAGGAGACCCTGACCAAGTCGGGCAATCAGATATGGGGTCAATGCCATTTGATCAATTCCAATTCCAATTTCACATCAAATTTATCAATTCCATTTTTACCTACTCTTTTTGCCTATTGCTTTTACCATGAGTAGGTAGTCCGAATACCTACTTGGAATACCTAATCCGAGTAGTTTATATTCCAAGTAGAATTGTCATGGAGGAAATATTACTGAATTAAAAAAAATAAATGATAAATTAATTTAAGGATTTCATTTTTTGTAGCAAACCGTTGACTGTTAGAGGTAAACAATATGTGAATGAGGATAAAATATATCGCCAGCAATGGTGGCTCACTTAGTAACGTTACATACCTTAATTATGCCGATCCTCCAGATTCAATTATGATGGCATTGGTTCGATAAGTATCAGAAGAGCCCCCACAGACACACACACACACACACACACACTCATACAGACACAAACTCACACACACAAACACACACACACAACATACATACACATGCACACTAATTTAACAAGATATATTAATTATGTAAGTGTACGAAATCGTTAACTAATTAGGACATAAAAAATAGATACATTAAATTAATCTATAAATTAGTATAGTACAGGTAGACATTCACACACAAACACACACACAGAGGAAGAGAGAGATAGAGAGACGACACACCAACACACGGACATATATATATATATATATATATATATATATATATATACATGAAAATAAATATGGAAAATATTCCGTATCCTTTGCATTCTTCTGAGGAACATCATATTAGGACCAGTTGGTTAATGTTTATGGTCTGTTCAGTGGTATCAACGTAACCATTGATAAGTAATGAGTATTTTGACATACGTTTTCAATACGTGGCATTGTTTTGAGAGAGTAGGTGACAAATAAAACACCCAAGATCCATGTGGTGTGATATCTGAGGCTATATAAATAAGAGGATAGAGCTCTTGATATCTGTAGTTGTACTCGGGCGTGCCGACGGAATTGGTTGAACTTTTGGGGCAATTTTCTTGACATCATGGTCCGTCATTTTAATGAAGGAATTTATCGACGAGTTCTTGCAATATGGCGTATGGGCTCCAAACAGAAGGTCATTGTCCAAGTTCTAGACCCGAACGTTTTTCTAACACAACCAAAAGACAAGACCGTTATCTGCTACGTTTGTGCTGGAATGGGCGTACCAAGTCAACAAACATCCTCGTGCTGAGTGGTTGCGGTTCACTGATACCGCTGCATCCAGAATGCTAGTGAATCTGCGATTGATTCGTGCAGGTTACTTCGCCAGAAGACCTCTGGGGAAACTTTTATTGTTGCAAAGACATCGCCAGGCGCGTATGGATTGGGCTAGAAACCATATCTGCTGGCGACCAGGTCATTGGCAGCAAGTAATCTTCAGCGATGAATCCAGATTCCTGCTTTACCTGATAGATGGTCGTGTCCGGATCCGCAGACATCAACACGAGGCCTATAGTAAAGATTACATCGTACATAGAGTCTAAGCCGGGGCAGTGGAGTTACCATATGGGGTGCTTTCTACCATAGTGGAAAATGTGATATTCACATCGTCGATGGAAACCTGGATCAGTAGCAATACGTACAGATCCTGGAGAAAAGGTTATTGCCATTTTCTAGTCTGACATTTGGGCATAATTGTGTGTACCAGGACGATAACGCCAGGCCTCACAGAGCTCGCACAGTAGTCAATTTCATTGAAACTGAAGGGATCGAACACATGGAATGGCCAGCAGTGTCTCCGGATATGAATCCTATATAGAACATGTGGTCCGAAGTATCACGCACCATAGATGCAAATAGCCTACAAATCTTGCGGAATTGCGACAGACAGTCATTGATGCATGGCAAGCTCTGCCCCTTCAGACCCTGGCAACCCTGATTGATAGCATGACTCGATGAGTACAAGCTCTGTACAATGCCCACGTTGGTCATACCAAATATTGAACTTTGATTCATGTGCCCGATTGAACACTCTAAATAATCAGAACGTTTGAAGTGGATTTCCTGACAAATTCCTGCTTTACTCAATGCATTGCTTAACCGCCCATATGTCGTATATTTAGCATTTTGGCAATAATAATCATATTTTATTATATTCACCATGATTCAGAATACCCATAGTCTTTCAAATGCATCAGTATAAGGTAAATATATCGATAAATACATCACATTCACATATCCTGATACTTTCGCTGGAAAAACATAATTCTAAGTAAGAAATAACAAACAAATAAAATGTTATTCCATATTTATTTTCAAGTCTGTATATTGTTATTATTTATATTATTTTAAAATTGTATTAATACTTATTATTATTATTAGCTGGTTGTACATATCACTCTATCGCCATACATTATAGGTACGGCTCACAATCCTTCAAGATATAGTAAGCGATGTTCTGGCCAGATTTGATGAAGTGGAAGACGAATTTATAGTCCAAGCTGAACAATCATCTGTAGGTTCGTGAAGCCTAATACCTGTTGGTTTCCATTTGAAATGCTGATATTGTACGAAGGTAGCACCTAATAAGATGTCAGTATAAACGTGCAATCACGGAGTTATTAATTATAGCGGCGTCGTTCGTGATTTCTCTGGTTATAGGTGGTTCCTTATACACTCGATGGGGAAGGACGGTGTGTCCCAGTGAAGCAGAAAGGATCTATCTTGGTAGGTGACAATATATATATATATATATATATATATATATATATATGTATAGTATGAGTGAGTGAGTGTAGTATGAGTGAGTAGTGAGTGGTGAGTGAGTGAGTGGTGAGTTGGTGAGTGGTGGTGAGTGGTGGTGAGTGAGTGAGTGAGTGAGTGAGTGAGTGGTGAGTGAGTGAGTGAGTGAGTGAGTGAGTGAGTGAGTGAGTGAGTGAGTGAGTGAGTGAGTGAGTGAGTGAGTGAGTGAGTGAGTGAGTGAGTGAGTGAGTGAGTGAGTGAGTGAGTGAGTGAGTGAGTGAGTGAGTGAGTGAGTGAGTGAGTGAGTGAGTGAGTGAGTGAGTGAGTGAGTGAGTGAGTGAGTCAAACCTTCAACATAAGTCCAAGTTGCAAATTCCTAAAAAAATCTGAATAATTAATAAACATTCAGTAGATATAGATAATCTTCTAACCCTAAGATTTGTAGCCCGTTACTCTACCAGTAAAAGCCCAACTACGGTGGATGAGGACTGTCACCGTCCTCCCTCTCAGTACATGGTCCACCGGCAAGGCCTCTATCAAACAGCTATGAGTACCAGCACCAATGCTAATCCATCAGTTATCGTGGTCCTAAGTGGAACTACGAAGCTGCATTATCCGCAATCCACACGTGTGTGATGTGTGTCTTGATATTCGGCTTAGTAACGTACTAATTATGAGTAAACACAACTACTTCGAGATAAGTAGGGGGCGCCTCCGCGAGTTAACCAGTTATGCAGTTGGCCACATTTCTATAGCACCCAGGTTCAAAGGGCCGGCCGCTCTAGTTCAGAACGGTGTTTCATCTTTTACATCGTCGCTTTACGTTTGGAGGTACCCTGGTCCAAGTCGAGGGTGGCAAATAACAATAGAATTAAAAACCCTATTCCAAATGACTCGTCGTTTCACCGACTTGAGTCAATAAGACGATTTATTCAGATAATTATTCGTTCCTTTTTTATCTTCCATCGAGACGGATATCCTGAATATCTATTTATCTTCACTCCTTGGAAATGTTTTGGGGTAGATTTAAGTATAACTGTTTTTGCGCTTTGAACCGGGTAATTCCACATTTTGGTTTCGAAACAAATTATGGGATGCTTCCTCCGTTAATTAATAACCTCGCCCTGGACATTTCAATTGCCCACGCCTTATATAGATACATACAACGAAGTGTCAGACCAATACTAGAGATAGAGTAAGGATTAATGTATTTATTATTAATTATCTTCGTCTGTTTGAATCTAGCATTCAACATTATTAGCCTATTTCTCTGTCTATTACAATAACCTGTGACTTAACCTCTAGGCCACCGGAGCTCACTTAACCAAAATGATCCAGAACTTGCTTGCTTGTAGTTCGGGTGGTATCCCCAGGCTGTCACTTATCTGCCTATTACAATTGCATGCCTTTCCTCGTAATCCGTTCTTTCCATTTTCACTCTTTCTTTTCCCGTTTAATTCAATATACCCTTCATTCTCAGCAACCTGCAGGACCACTCACCGTACCGTGTATAATATCCAGACTGCCCTATATTTATCAGGTTTGATGTCGAGTGCCCTGAATACAGACACCGGCAGTGGCTCGAACTTCCTCTGTCTCCCTTTTAATCCCGACTATGCCAACTACACAGAAGACATTCAGAGCAGCCGGGGGGAGATCTACGGAACGGAATATCAGGGCGATCCGGATCTAATTTTTGATCCCATTAATCGTGGCGGCCAGACGTTCGTCGATCAGGATGTGCCATGTGCGATGTGTATGCTGACAGCGAGGAGCTCTGTGGTCATGATACCAGCCAAGAACGTCTGTCCAACAAACTGGACTATGGAATATGTAGGATATCTTGTGTCAGGAGCGAAGAGTAGCGGTGAGCTACGTTAATTTGTTATTAAACTGATGTGTGTGTGTGTGTGTGTGTGTGTGTGTGTGTGTGTGTGTGTGTGTGTTACAATATTTTGTTGCAATATTTCGTATATAGACATTTACTAAACATCGGCTACACAAATGTCTATATACGTGCCATGTGACCCCCATTAATGACCAAGTAAAATTGAAATTATTATATGCCTTAACAAACAGGTCAGTTTGAGTGTGTTCGGAATTATTCGGGCAATTTGAGAGGAATTCTTTAAACTGAGACGAAAACATAAACACTGGCAAAGAAACTGTTGGGGTTTTTAAAATAATAATTTGCTAGGCATCCAAAAAGGTTAGAACCAAATTCGGATCTTTCACTCCGGATGGTTATGTTTAGCAATCTAATTGTTTGTGACACGCCATTGTAAAAAACAGTTCCCAAAATGAAGACACGATGTTGTTCACTGACAGCTAGCCCTAAAGCGCTAGCACAATCAAGTACAGTAATAATTATTCATTTCTTGGCATACCCCTAATGTCTCTGGTAACGAGATTCACATAGAAATTCATCCATCACTATTTTGAGACGTCCTTCATTTACCTGAGGCATCAAAACTAAATAGCCCAGTTAAAGCTTAGGTCGGAAATATTCTTTTTTTCCTCTTGTGGTGTTTATTTCTACTCCAGATTCCATGCTTGATTTTCAACTTCCAAATATACAAATGGGATTACCCACCGTGTAACATTTCGATTTATTTATGGCCGTTTTATCTTACTTTTCTACTCACCAGGTGGCAGCAGGAACTATGAGTGTGTAGACTACCAACCGGAGACGATGTTTGGCGGAGCCGAGTCCGACATGGCTGCCTTTATCTACAATGTCGAAGGACGATGCGGTGCCCTTAGCTGTCCAAACTTCGTAGATGGCAGAGAGTTGACCTGCGTTGTATGTTCGAAATAGAAAAAAATTTGACATACCAAAGAATAGAATACTTTATTAGTGAAGATTTGTACAGGACAATGGACCGCGATTGGTAAAGGATGCTACAAGATTTTTAGCATTATTCCATTTCACTGAAAAAACTGTCAACAGTAAATCTTAATTTGCAATGTTCCTTTACTAAATTAGGAGACTAGCGTATACAACTGAAATAAATTCTTTATTTACCTGAGATAATGATGTTGTATTATAGTTATAAACAAGAAGGTATCAGTTGCAGAAACGGTGGGTCCTAATTGGTGACCTGTCAATCCTCTAATGAAATATGCCCGATTTAGTCCATTCGTAAATCATTGACATTGCATCTTCTTGGTCTAATGGACCGATTCGATGTAACACACGCTAGGATAATCGACTGACTGACCTTCTAAAAATGGAATGCTTTGATGGAATGAGATTAAAGCCCATTAGGTCTGATATATAGATAAGACGCCTAACCAAATACACCTACAGGAGATTTATCTCTGAATGACTTCTGGCCGTTAATCGTTAAAACAACTATCAGAAACAAAATGTCACATGCTTGAAATAGAAAAATAGAATCCAGAAAGTTTAGAATGGAATACGTTATAATTGGATATTTGTATATTATAATTCACACCTATGATTAAACGAAAATACACACCTTTTAGCATCATTCCATCTTACATTCAAATAATACATTCTTTGTATTAAAAATTAAAACTATGCTGTTCAAATATCAATTATTATATCTCGTAATATGCGTATAATAAATTATAAATATGGTTGAATTTGCCTAGCCGTTCTGGTTTGTCATATTTCACCCACATTTCAAGAAAAAAAAGAATCGTATCATTCTTAAAAGCAACAATTTTCGAGCTTAATATTCACCCCTCAATTCTCGCTATCTTCAAAGATCAGTTTGTGCAACGGAAAGCTATCATGAAGCGACTATACTTAATGTTGACAACTTAGTTACAATTAGAAAATAGACATCTGATATAAATCAGACTATAATAAAACTTTCGAATCAAACATGATGACTGTCATGCCAACTATAGAGTTATAAAACAGGTTTCGTTTTTGTTAATGACAAGCAGACTAAAAGCAGCCTTGAATATCAGTATTGATTGGATATCAGTGGACTTAGTAAAGGTGATTCTATTCCCCAAAACTACTAAACTGAATTTTATACCTTACAGTTAATCTGTATAATCAGGTAATATGTATATTATCTGAAATATTCAGGGACCACGTCTATTGCCAACTGAGATTTAATACAGATTACTGAAATTCTCAGTTAATATATATATATATATATATATATATATATATATATATATATATATATATATACATATATATATATAATTATACAGATTAACTTAACTGTGATTTAAGTCCAATGTCACCGCTGGATATGCCAAATGATGTTTTTATTCCTGAGTCGGAAGCATTTAGAGTAATTTAAGAGCGTGCAGTGTCCACTACAGTTATTTAAATGCTGGACAAAGTCCTAAATGTTATCACTCAAAAGACGCAAACAGGGTACGGAATATACAACTCTGGATCAACAGTTTTCTTAAATGCGTGGATATGGTAATATAGTATCTCTACCTGTGTAGGTGTGTGGGTGTTTCAGTGGGTGTTCTAAGGTGACATTAGACTCCCATTTCCCTCTGTTCATATTTCGTTGTATCACTGAGTCAAGCACTGGGACAAAAGAATCAGCTATTCAGTCAAAGCGATTTGACCAGTTTACGCTTAATAGTATTGATTTTGATTTTGATCTAGTCGCGTTGTCTCCGATTTGCTTATCGCGCCAGTTAATCCCGATTGGTAGATTATACCAATATCACTACCTCGTCTGCCACTTTTTACGAGGAATATGGTTATTTAAACTCATAACCTGCTGGAACCAACTCATTTATGGTGAGCCGATCAGCGTCAGTTCCAAGCCACGTTTCACTAAGTGCTAATACATTAGTTCTATACTTTATCCATACTGTAATTATGTACATACATAGATATTTCTGTGTATGGTTTAATGGATGTATTCATTTAACTATTGGCGTGTGAATGAAGGCCGTATATCAAGACCTGTCTGCGGGATTCCATTTATGTGTAAAAAAGTGGGCATAGCAATATGGTCGTTATGCTGTGATAATATAACATAAAGCATGTAATGGCATAAGTAAAGCAAGATCGCGATATACGGAGTACAATATTTTATTGTGTCACACAGTTAATCAATATTAAAAACAATTCTCAACAACATACGACGAGCAGCTGTCGGATAGTCCTTGGGAACCTAAAGAAAAAACACGAACATGACACCAATATTAAAGTGAGCCCCCCCCCATCTATCTCTCTCTCTCTCTATATATATATATATATATATATATATATATATATATATATATATATAACCCTCTGTGTGTGTGTGTGTGCGTGAGTGTGTGTGTGTGTATGTGTGTATGTGTGTGTGTGCACCAATATTAAAGTGAGTCTGTCTCTCTCTCTCTCTCTCTCTCTCTCTCTCTGTGTGTGTGTGTGTGTGTGTGTGTGTGTGTGTGTGTGTGTGTGTGTGCAATAATTCAAATATAGAGTTATATCAAACGTCGGCTAAACGATTGATAGCGTACGTACCATGTGACCAGCATTAATGACCCAATAAAATTTGAAGTTATTGTGTGCCTTAACAAACAGTTCAGTTTGTCCTGGACGATCAGGATCCGTAAGAGCTGTCTTTGTTGAGTTCATGTATCCCGGGATACCAGGCCAAGTCATCTTGTTGACAATATTCATGGCTCCTGGAACAGAGAAATGGGGATGAACACTTCGCATCTTGATATGTATATTTTAATGCAATTCTGACAACATAATAATAATAATAATAATAATAATAATAATAATAATCTAACCTTTAATATAATATAAAGTAATGACTATCTTGTATGTCTAAAAAAACATATTTTAATAAACATTCTAAATATTTCAAATTGTTTCAAAAACAATTACTCTGACAAACTAAGAGATATTATGTGTGTTAATTAGTCTCAGTGTTTTTCCCATTATGTTCGGGATATAGATCCTGCAATAATATTACGAGGAATACATCAAGATGTAAACTTACCCATTATAATCATGTAAATAGCAACAGTAAATTATATAACTACCTCATAAGTCTAGCACAGTTTATGAGGACTTTTGGTAATTTCAATTAGCAATTCCTGTCGTTAACCTGATAACTTGTTTACGAGAGAACACGATCTTTCTTTGATCAGTATATGTCAAAGAAAGACACTTCAACGCAAACATATATTGTATATTATATATTATTTTAATATATCAACAATGACAAATTTGCTCAAACACATCATTAGGTGTGTCTTGCCTTCTAGGAAGCATAACATATATATAACATATAAGAGGGTCTATATCTATTAATTAACTTCGCCATAGACGAATATTTGTGGTATATAAATTATGTCGTGTGTATGAATGCAAATGTATGTTTTAGCATACATATATATGATGGAAAATACTTAACTTTAAGTAGATAAAATCTATCTATCAGCAAGGCTTGTCTGTAATATAACTTAATGATATTATCAACCAAAATGGTGTTCATCTGCCATCTAGG
>JAODUP010001790.1:22500-27083 GCA_025642065.1 Paralvinella palmiformis
AAAATTGGTTTGATGTTTTTGGGGGGTTTTTTGGTGAGAGGAAGACAGCAAAAACCAACATTCCTGGTCCCCTCTCAGTTTGCATTGTATCATAAAATAACTTCTGAATTGTAATTTCTTGCATCAATTATTTATGTGATCTGAATAAATCAATTCTATTTCTTCTATATCTATAAATGTACTACGTTCAACCACACAAGACAATCAAATTATTCCGATTCTACGGGGGGGGGGAGACATATTGGAAAGTTTCTAGTAAAGGTAGTTAAGATATCTAATTGGAAACAATTGGATTCTCACCGGAAGGTCTCAGTATGATTTTATTTGGTTTTTAACGTAAACAGTTTTAATTTTTGTCATGATCTGCTAGAGTCTTACCTGGAGCCAAATGATCCACGGTCTATTGAGGTAACTATCGCTGTGATAAGTGTAATACAACCACCAAAACAAATGAGCTCCCTCACGAATGTCCACGTAACCCCATCTCTCCATGCCATCTGATGTACCATTATCTCGAATAGAAGGCTGAAATTCTGCCAAGAAATGTAAAGATAAGTTGCCAATTCCTTACCTTCTTTGTGTGTCTACATCAGTATAAATATCGGTCTATCTTAGTTTGTATGTTTACAAATACGGTGCACATTGTTTATAGCCCACTATCTGTTAACTGCATTTTGATAACAAATAGCTCTTTCTATAAGAGGCCGTTGGGTTTTGTTATTTTTCTGACATCCAGAATTGCGACTGTTTGTTCCATGATTCATGTATATTCCAATGTTATAACTGCTCATTGTTCAGATAGTTCACAATTTGGACAATCTTGATTAACTCGGTGTTAGAAACTTTCAATACAGGATTGATTAATATCACTAAATAGCTATGTTTTTAGTGATGATAGATAAGTGAGTAAGCCATCTGGCGTAGACATCTGGTTGCATACCAATAATAGGTCTCAGTTGTTTCCGATGGCAAAATCTCGATGAACACGCTTCAATCAGAATAACCTTTTTCTCTCTCAAAAATGTGTTTCAGGCTTTATTATAATACTTGTCGCATAATTGGATTCAGGTAGGCTTGAAATCCTGAATATTTATTAACACGAATATTTACTAACATTTACGATTGATCGCCTTGATTGTACCAAAGAGAACGAGCACGATCAAAACTGCATAACAAAGTGTTCAGTAAATATGTGTTTCAAACCAGTCATCGACACCGGTGTTGTAAAGATATTCGCCAGTTGCCATTGGATTTCACTTATTGAATTATTTCCTTATAAAATAATTGAAATTTACATATTTGAATGTTTTAGATCTTTATAACATATATTACGTAAAGTAAATAAAGGTATATATATATATATATATATATATATATATGTATATCATCCACCTAAAATGGGCGCCATATGGCTGTGTTAAACTTCGTGGGGGTTCGCCTCTAGTTTATTAGAACTCTGTAGGTAGTCGGAATCAGGGAATATCAAACAATCAGATTTTCTGAACATCGTCGTTTTGTCGACAAAAATAGAAAGATTATTCTAAAGTATTGTATACTCACTTGAATCACTCTTCGCCAAGATAATTGTCCCAGCAGACAGAAGTAGACAGATACCCGCCTTTATCATAGCCAACATACTGCTACGGTGTCTATCGGCCAAACTAAGAGAACCTACGGTCTCGACAGGTGGCTAAAATTACATACATCAGGACGTAGAGAGGTAGGGGGAGCTTCCGACTCTCTACACCATACGATACTTGACACGAGCCATGAGATATCTGATACTTTTGGCAATAAACAAAGTTTTTGCTAAAGGCAGATATCTTTCTAAATTGCCAGACAGATAATATGCATTTCGTATCGCTCATTTGGATTTTTTTTACATAAGCGGTGACATAATCGTGTGTGTGTGCGCGCGTGCGTGTGTGTGTGTGCGTGTGCGTGTGCGTGCGTGTGTGAGTGAGTGTAGGCGCGCGCACGTTTTATGGAGATATTTAAGGCACTGGCACAGGTATTATACTTTTATTCAAACAACAATTTTAACTGGTTAAAAAAAGGAAAGGAAATATGGAAACAAAACCAGGCTTTGTGCTGAACACTACAGCCAAGAATTCATTAATAAAGTTTAAGCCTAAAATAGAAATTTAAAATATTACTACATAAATAATAATACCAGCATAAATCAGAATAAATTCAGATCAATACTAGTAGCAGCGATACAACACAACTCCATCCAATAATAACGACCAATTTCGTCCTATTCAAGTCTTCGTCAGGTTAAATAGAACGTCTAACGTTATTTGTCGCCTGCTGAAATTTGGGATAAAGACTAGAGCCCTGCCCGTTTTGGAAAGCTAAACCCATACGCGACACAACCCGCAACTACTCAGCCAACACCCAAACTAAACCAAGAAATATCAACCCGAATCCAACCCGTACCCATACTAAAAATGATACTGAACCCGTACCCAACCCACAAGACTATAACCCATACCCAACCCACAAGAATGGAGTCCGAACTTGAAACATATAGAAATCTTGTTATTAATATAATTTATTGAAAAACTTTTCCATTATAACTTATTCACATCTTTATTCCACCAGTTATAAACAATTCTAATCAAGCTGCACACATATATTTAAAATTGGTTTATAAGTAACCATGAAAATATAAGACACTCTACAGTTTGGCATAAGACTTATCATACATAAATTTTTAAAACTCAAGACATTATCATACCCATACTATACTTGTAAGCACATATACTGAAGGAAAAAAAATATATCATACATGCCGTAAGTTTGCCAGCAGCCATACTTATTAGTAGCAATGGGTGTAATAAAATCAGGTCTATTAAAAAAAGGTTCCACCCGCCCAACCCGAGCCACGCGTGGGGGTTGTGTTACCCGTTCGGGTTAGCCCAACCCGTGCAGAATTCCAGTACAGACCCTTGGCTGTCGCCAGTTGGGCACAGCCACATGGTGTTGACTTCTGTTCTGTCTTCATTGTTGTTAGTGGTGTTTATAGGGAAAGCGGTGTGATAATGTCTGGTCAGTAATGTCGATTTTCTAATAATCAAGGCCGCTAGGTGATGATCTGGGAGTGTATAGTCTTCAGGGCGGAGATAATACACCCGATTGTACAGTACACTTGTTTACAGTGAGGGCATAGTGCTAGGGGTGACGGATGACGGACAGGTGAAGTTTCGTGTGTAATACGAGAAACATAGTCGTCTGAATTGGATGTCGGCCAGTCTGTTGTTAAGGAAGTGATATCCAACTACAGTGGTGATCTGGTAGCAATCCTTGGATGATGATGCGTGGTCTTTGTAGATCGATTTGAGTTAATAATAGATGATTCTGTTGATGAGATGGTTGAATATGCCAGGAGTATGTTTAGCATGTTCGATGACTTCTGTATACGTGGCTAATGTGATCGGAGTGAAGTTTGGGACTCTGCCTCTGATTTCTTACTCTGTTTCTTTAATGAAACGTGCCCAGGCTGTGGTTCCATTTGTTTGGGAGATAGAGTATCCCGATTTCCTTCTGGAGCCAAACTGCCGGGCGTGGTGCTTGAGTTGGCTTGATTATTTGCACTCTAGGGTTGGTCGTCTTCCGTTCTGCTTCGAGTCCCATCCGCTCGTGGAAGGTATAGAACATGTTGATCCTTGGTGGACATAATTTCTATGCTGTAATTTTGTTTCTCAGCCAATTAATATATTTTTGAGTTGGGGCATTCTTTAGACCTTACTTCCCACAATGTTAGCACATCGGATGGGACATGCATACTTTCAATGTATTATTCCAGCCTTGATATATGTCCAGCTCTACCAAATTTCTCGAGAATGCACATAAGCATTTAGTTTTTTTTTAACAAAGGAGGTGTGATATTCAATCTCTTTGTTTTCCTTATGAACTTACACAGCCTAGTGTTCCGAAAGCATGCCAATGACAATTGAATAGAATTAATATATGTATACATGTGTGAAAGTGCCCAACATAATAAGAAAATAAACCTAAAATGTACTTAAAATGTTTATTTATTATTCCTGAAGCTATATTTCCTGTTCTACAAAACGGCACCGAACGGGTTTTAGACGATTGGTAGCTTACGTACCATGTGACCAGCATTAATGACCCAGTAAAATTAGAAGTTATCTTCTTATTAACTTGATAACTTGCTTAGGAACGAATACAATATTTTATCAACATAAATCAACCCAGCACACTTAAACGCAAAAATATAATTTAATGATTATTTTAATATATCAACAATAACTAATTTGCTTAAACACATCAGTATGGCCGTCTTACTTACCAGGAATTGTAACATAAATATAAAGTAAATGCACAAAAGAAATTAGAGCTATAAATTAGCTTCGCCATAGACGAATATGATATCTATATCGCAACAAACACGTGCGTGTGGTTCATTGGTCACTTGCTACATACATATCATAAACTATTTTGACACCACAGTTTACATTCAACAGTACTTTTCCGTGGTCCAAAAGAAACCTGTATATAAAGCATTTCGACACCTCAGATGCTGACCTCAGCTTTATTCTGGGTTCGAATAACTG
>JAODUP010001869.1:0-17506 GCA_025642065.1 Paralvinella palmiformis
CCTTATCCATTAGGCCACGCGGCCATACATACAATTTAGCAGTAACTCTGTACGTGCAAATCAAAGAAACTTGTTGATTACAATAATGTCAGATTTATCTGGTTCCTTACTACACCGCATTGGGAATATATTTCTTCACACATGATATTTAACATAAACAAATAACCGATTATTCAAACTTTGAGCATTCATATCACATGTCCAAATCTATATCACTTTGTTTCGACTTTTTCCGCTCACTTTGTGAGACAATAAAATTTATATAATGCAGTAAACCTACTCTGAACAATTCCGAGGCTGTAATTAACAAATTAAGAATAATTAAGAGGAATTAGAACATTTGTATTGCATGATTGATTTTAGTAACTTCGAAACTGGTTCCAATTGGGATGCATGGATTAGAGAGAGTAACCTGCTTAGAATTTCAGAAGAAGAAAGGGAAAAAAACCCAGGATCAAAGAATTAATTTGGAAGCATATCATTTCTATAATGATAACACACTATATGTGTTAGACAAAATGCTTTAACAAGACTCTGTTAAGTTAATAGAACAAAATTATATTAACAATGTTGCATGTCGGTTGAAAATCGAGACATCAACTTGATCAAATTGTATTTTATATTTCGGCATTGTCGTCCGATATCTTTCAAACCAAGAAAACACACCATCTTAGTGAAGCCCATTTTATCATATGACACAAGATTGGAAGAGAAGTGAGAAGAGAAAAACACCTAATGAAGATGCAACGTTTCAGTATGTATCACGAAACCAGGGAGAGAAAAGGTATTTTTTAAAGGCTGTTGCTAAAATGTTCTTGTAATTAAAAATGCCTACATATGGTTACGGTAGATAGAGCAAATGCTAATCAGAATGGTGGCCAATAAAGTTTAGGTGAAGGCAAAATTCAGCAATAATTCAGGAGTTTATATCGTGTTACATATGTAAAGTAAGAGTGCGACATTTAAGAAGATTTCATCTACAATTTCACTTCATCAAGACAAAGAAATATTTTCATTAATTGTGCTGAGATAAGAAAAAAGTTAACGACCACGACGAGACTCGAACTCGCAATCTTCTGATTCGAAGTCAGACGCCTTATCCATTAGGCCACGCGGCCATACATACAATATTAGCAGTAACTCTGTACGTGCAAATCTAAAGAAACTTGTTGATTACAATAATGTCAGATTTATCTGGTTCCTTACTACACCGCATTGGGAATATATTTCGTTCACACATGATATTTAACACTAAACAAATAACCGATTATTCAAACTTTGAGCATTCATATCACATGTCCAAATCTATATCACTTTGTTTCGACTTTTTCCGCTCACTTTGTGAGACAATAAAATTTATATAATGCAGTAAACCTACTCTGAACAATTCCGAGGCTGTAATTAACAAATTAAGAATAATTACAGAGGGAATTAGAACATTTGTATCTGCATGATTGATTTTAGTAACTTCGAAACTGGTTCCAATTGGGATGCATGGATTAGAGAGAGTAACCTGCTTAGAATTTCAGAAGAAGAAATGAAAAATTCAACAGACATAAGTGAAATTGGTGTTAAAACCCAGACCTGAAGACAAGTAAAGTAAGCTTCAACAATTTCGACGTGCTAATGTTCTGATGGTGGTAATACTTTTTGCCCTTAATAAATTTGTAATCAATCAAATTTCTTTGTTAATGAGAAAGAAAAAATATATAGGAAATAACCTGTGAGAGAAAGAGAAATGTTTCATTCTGCAAGTGAAAACTTCGACTTGGCATAAACACATCATGGTATGCCACTTTTAGACAATGCGCCTTTCAATCCTTCCTAAAACAATTTAAAGATTATCTATATATAGCTGAACTGAAAGTTAATTTTATAACGAAGTTACCACTTTCTAAGTCTTTCTTTTTTCTTAATCAGCACTTCTCAATTAGGAAACCAGGATGCAAAGAATTAATTTGGAAGCATATCATTTCTATAATGATAGCACACTATATGTGTTAGACAAAATGCTTTAACAAGACTCTGTTAAGTTAATAGAAAAAAATTATATTAACAATGTTGCAAGTCGGTTGAAAATCGAAACATCAACTTGATCAAATTGTATTTTATATTTCGGCATTGTCTCCGATATCTTTCAAACCAAGAAAACACACCATCTTAGTGAAGCCCATTTTATCATATGACACAAGATTGGAAGAGAAGTGAGAAGAGAAAAACACCTAATGAAGATGCAACGTTTCAGTATGTATCACGAAACCAGGGAGAGAAAAGGTATTTTTTAAAGGCTGTTGCTAAACTTTTCTTGTAATTAAAAATGCCTACATATGGTTACGGTAGATAGAGCAAATGCTAATCAGAATGGTGGCCAATAAAGTTTAGGTGAAGGCAAAATTCAGCAATAATTCAGGAGTTTATATCGTGTTACATATGTAAAGTAAGAGTGCGACATTTAAGAAGATTTCATCTACAATTTCACTTCATCAAGACAAAGAAATATTTTCATAAATGTGCTGAGATAAGAAAAAAAGTTAACGACCACGACGAGACTCGAACTCGCAATCTTCTGATTCGAAGTCAGACGCCTTATCCATTAGGCCACGCGGCCATACATACAATATTAGCAGTAACTCTGTACGTGCAAATCTAAAGAAACTTGTTGATTACAATAATGTCAGATTTATCTGGTTCCTTACTACACCGCATTGGGAATATATTTCATTCACACATGATATTTAACACTAAACAAATAACCGATTATTCAAACTTTGAGCATTCATATCACATGTCCAAATCTATATCACTTTGTTTCGACTTTTTCCGCTCACTTTGTGAGACAATAAAATTTATATAATGCAGTAAACCTACTCTGAACAATTCCGAGGCTGTAATTAACAAATTAAGAATAATTAAAGAAGGAATTAGAACATTTGTATCTGCATGATTGATTTTAGTAACTTCGAAACTGGTTCCAATTGGGATGCATGGATTAGAGAGAGTAACCTGCTTAAGAAATTTCAGAAGAAGAAATGAAACAATTTCAACAGACATAAGTTGAAATTTGTTAATTCCCCAGCCTGGAAGTTCAAGTAAAGTTTAGCTTATAAACAATTTCTCACGGGGCGGAAAAAGTCGAAACGTGGAAATAATTTTTGCCTTAATTTAAATTTGAATCAATCGGTTATTTGTTTGTTTAAATATAGAAAAAAAGAAATATATTCCCAAATAACGTGTGAAGGGGAAAGATAAATCTTACATTTTTGTAATCAAAATTTTTTCGACTTGGCATAAAGACATCAATGGTAGGGCCGCGTGGCAAAGGATAATGCGCCTTTAAAAATTCCTTCCCCTTTTTAAAACAATTTAAAGATTTTCTATATATAGCTGAAGTGAAAGTTAAATTTTTAAAATGTCGACCACTTTCAAAATGTCACTTCTTTTTTCTTAATTTTGCCTTCCCCAAATTTAGGCCACCATTGTTTGCATTTGATTTAAATCTACGAAGCATTTTCTTTTTTAAATTAAATGATAGAAACATTTTATATTTTTGGTTTGGGAACAAAAATTGCTTTAAAAAGGGGATTTCTGTTAAGTTCATAGATAAAAATTTCAAAGTTGTGTCGGTTGAAAATCGAGACATCAACTTGATCAATTTGTATTTTATATTTGGGATTGTCGTCCGATATCTTTCAAACAAGAAAACAACCATCTTGTGAACCCATTTTATCTAGACACAAGATTGGAAAGAATGAGAAGAGAAAAACACCTAATGAAGATGCAACGTTTCAGTATGTATCACGAAAAAAAAGGATTTAAAGGCTGTTATAAAATTTTCTTGTAATTAAAAATGCCTAATATGGTTACGGTAGATAGAGCAAATGCTAATCAGAATGGTGGCCAATCGAATTTTTAGGTGCAGGAAAATTTCCCCCACAATTTTTTCCATATAGTTTATTCTTTCTATTAAAAAAAAATTGCGACATTTAAAAATTTTTTAAACAATTTCACTCATCAAAAACAAAGGAAATTGTTTTCTTAAACTTGTCTTCAGGTGGGTTTTAACACCAACACTAGTCTGGAATTTTCATTTTTTTCTAAATTCTAAGCAGACTCCTTATCCATGCATCCCAATTGGAACCAGTTTCGAAGTTACTAAAATAATAGCAGATACAAATGTTCTAATTTCCCTTTAATTATTCTTAATTTGTTAATTACAGCCTCGGAATTGTTCAGAGTAGGTTTACTGCATTATATAAATTTCATTGTCTCACAAAGTGAGCGGAAAAAGTCGAAACAAAGTGATATAGATTTGGACATGTGATATGAATGCTCAAAGTTTGAATCTTTTTTTTCGGTAAAAAATTTTGGTTAAAAGGTTGCTTAAATCTTTCGTTTAGAGCCATTTTTTCCCTAAATAACTCAGCACCCAAAATTTATGAAAATATTTCTTTGTCTTGATGAAGTGAAATTGTAGATGAAATCTTCTTAAATGTCGCACTCTTACTTTACATATGTAACACGATATAAACTCCTGAATTATTGCTGAATTTTGCCTTCACCTAAACTTTATTGGCCACCATTCTGATTAGCATTTGCTCTATCTACCGTAACCATATGTAGGCATTTTTAATTACAAGAACATTTTAGCAACAGCCTTTAAAAAATACCTTTTCTCTCCCTGGTTTCGTGATACATACTGAAACGTTGCATCTTCATTAGGTGTTTTTCTCTTCTCACTTCTCTTCCAATCTTGTGTCATATGATAAAATGGGCTTCACTAAGATGGTGTGTTTTCTTGGTTTGAAAGATATCGGATGACAATGCCGAAATATAAAATACAATTTGATCAAGTTGATGTTCGATTTTCAACCCATGCAACTTGAAGATTTTCATTAACTAAAATTTTGAAAGCATTTTCTAACAATATGACGTGCTATCATTTAAAAATGATATGTTTAATTAATTTTTGCTCCTTTTCTAATTGAGAAGTGCTGATTAAGAAAAAAAAAGACTTAGAAAGTGGTAACTTCGTTATAAAATTAACTTTCAGTTCAGCTATATATAGACAATCTTTAAATTGTTTTAGGAAGGATTGAAAGGCGCATTGTTAAAATTCATATGTTTTATCCAAGTCGAATTTATTGAAATAAACATTTTCTTTCCTCAAAGTTATTTCCTATATTTTTTCTTCTTAACAAAGAAATTTGATTATTAATTTTGAAAATTATTACACATTTATTGCACGTCGAAATTGTTAAGCTTACTTTACTTGTCTTCAGTCTGGGTTTTAACACCAATTTCATTATTTTAATTTCTTTATTTCTAAACTAACTGTTATTCTCTAATCCATCTCCCATTGGACAGTTTCGAATTACTAAAATCAATCATAGATACAAATGTTCTAATTCCTTCTTAATTATTCTTAATTTTAATTACACCTCGGAATTCAAGTAGGTTTACTAATAATTTTATTGTCTCAAAAGTACGGAAAAATCGAAACAAAGTATATAGATTTGGTGTATATGAAGTAAAGTTTGAATATGTTATTTTTTATGTTAAATATCATGTTAATATATTCCCAATCGGTGTATAAGGAACCAGATAAATCTAATTTTTAATCAACAAGTTTCTTTCGATTTGAGTACGAGTTATGCTAAATTTATTATGGCCCTGCTAATGATAAGCTCTGACTTGAAGAAGATTGCGATTGTCTCTGTGGTCGTAACTTTTTTTATCCAGCACAATTTATATTCTTTTTTATGAAGTGAAATTGTAGTATTTCTTAAATTGCTCTATTTAAATTAACCGATATAAACTCTGAATTATTGCTAATTTCCTCTCAAACTTTATGGCCAATTTTTTCTATTACTAACATATGAGCATTTTATTACAAGAAATTTTCACAGCTTTAAAAATCTTTCTTCCCTGGTTTCTGATATTAAAGTGCATCTCATTAGGTTTTTTTTTACTTTCTTCAATTGGTCAAATGATAAAAGCTTCACTAAATTGTTTTTGTTTAATTGACAAGCGAAATTAAAATATTTATAATTATTGTTTTCAACGATTGAACATTGTATATAATTTTTTTTATTAATTAATGTTAAATTGTCTATAAGTTATATCATTTAGAAATGATATCTTCCAAATAATTTTACCTGTTTTAATTGAATTGATAAGAAAAAAGATTAGAAAGTGAATGTTAAATTAATTTATACATAATTTAAAGTTTTTAGGAAGATGAAAGCGCTTGTTAAAAGTTCATTGTTTTTCCAATTCGAAATTTTGTTGAAATAAAGAATTTTATATTTAAAATTATAAATATCATTTTTTTTATAATTGTATTAAATTTTTATTAACATCAAATGTTGTTTACTCTTTTATTTAAAATTTAAATTTCTTTAATTATTATTTATATCATTATGTAACTAAAAGACTGATATTTCTCTCACATTATTTCCATATTTTTTTTTTATTAAAAGAAATTTGATTATTAAAATTTTTAAGGCAAAATATTCCACCTCACATTGAGTCGAAATTGTAATTACTTTACTGTTATTGGTTTAACATTTCATATTTGAATTTTCATTTTGAATTCGGTTATTCTTACTGAAATACCAGTTTGAAGTATAAAATCAATCTGATAAAGAACCTTCTATATTATTGTAATCAGCAATTTCATGTTTGCATAAAATTATCTAAAATGAGAAGCCGTGATATGATTTGGCGTTTAATGCAATTTGAAATCGAGTAGTTATCTGGTGGAAATTATTTCTTAAACCTCACATTTTGAATAATTCTTTGTTTGAGAAGTTTAAATGTATGATCCTCCTAAATGGCTCTACTTACAATTCACGATTCTCTAATTTTTTTTGATTATAAACTTTATGGAAATATTCTTTAAATTGTCTACTACTGTAACCATATAAATCTGAAATTCGAATTTGCTCACCTTTAAATTATTCTTCCTATGTAACATATTAATTCAAACATTAGCAGTTTTCTTTTCTCCTTTTCTTCAATCTTGTTTCATATGTTTTTCTTCTATTTTTTCTTGGTTTGAAAAATGGGCACAAATGGGTTTTTGTTTGAAAGTTGAGTCGATTAAACATTGCAAATTGATTTTAAATAATTTTTATTATTAACATCTTGTTAAAGCATTTTGTCTAACACATATAGTTGTATCATTATAGAAATGATATGCTTCCAAATTGATCCTTCATATGTTAATTGAAAGTGCTGTTAAAAAAAAGTAGCTTAAAAAGTTGGTAACCATTGTTAAAATGATACATTGTTTTTCCACGAATTTTCACTTAATGAAAATTTCTTCTCTAAGTTTTTTTAATCATTAAAAGATGATTGTTAAAATTTATAAGGGCAAATTTACCAATCGAATTCACTTGTGAAGTACTTTCTTTCTTCACGGGTTTTACCAATTATTTTCTTTATTTCATTTTTTTTAAATTTAAGCAGTTACCCCATCAGACATTGGAACGTTTGAATTTAAAATACTGCGTCAATGTTCAATTTCAATTATTCTTAATTTTTAATTCCCTCGGAATTTAAGAGGTTACTCTTTAATTATGCTCCAATGGAAAAGTCGAAACAAATAATATTGGACATGTTAATCCTTTAATATCTTATTTGTTATTAAATCATGTTAAGAAATTATTCCCAATGGTTATAGACCAAAATGACATATGTAACAAAGTTTTGATTTGCAGTAAAGATGCTAAATTGATTATGGCTGCTATGAAAGCGTTGACCGAAAAATTCAGCGGTTGTGGCGTTAACTTTTTTTTTCAACAATTTTAATTTCTGTTGATAGTAAATTGTAGATGAACTTCTTAATGACTCTTACTTCAATAAAGATTAAATCCGAATTTTGTGATTTCCTTCTAACTTATTGCACATTTGATAATTTCTTTCTACGTAAATTGTAGGATTTTATTAAAGAATTTACAACCTTTAAAATATTTTCTCCTGGTTTGTGATCTACTAAACTTATTTCATATTTTTCTTTCTCTCTTCCAACTTGTGCATTATAAATTACAAGAGTTTTTTCTGGTTTAAAATACGTGCATCCGAATTAAAAACAATTTGAAAGTTGATTTCATTTTACCCTTCACTTTTTAATATTTTTCATTAATAAAGCTTTTAAAGTTTTTCTATAAGTATGCATCAATGAAATATATCAAATTAATTTTGATGTTTCCTATTAAATGCATTAGAAAAAAAAAGTTAATTAACTTCGATAAATTAACTTTCGTCTATATAAGTTTATTTTTAGAAGATTGAAAATTTTAATGGTCCTATTGAGCAAGGAATTTTATTGAAAAAAATTTTTTCACATTATTTCCTATAATTTCTTTCATTAACAAAGAAATTTGATGTTAATTTATTAGGCAATTTACACCATGAAATTAGCACTCAAATTGTTGAAGCTACTTATTGTCTAGTTGGGTTTTAAACATTTCTTTTCTTTGAATTCTTTCTTTTAATTCTTTATCTCTAATCAGCATCCCAATTGGAACCAGTTTCGAAGTTACTAAAATCAATCATGCAATACAAATGTTCTAATTCCTTCTTAATTATCTTTTTGTTAATTAGCTGAATTTTCAAGGTTCTGCATTTAAAATTTATTGTTCATGCAATGAAATTTGATTTGACATGTGAGAATCTAAAGTTTGAATATCTTATTTGTATGTAATACATTGGAAGAAATATATTCAATGCGGTTTAAAGTAATTGACTTATTTAATCCAGTTTTTGTTTCAGTCGAGTTATTAAATGTAGTTCCTGCTAATATAAGTTCTCAATCGGTGAGTGAGTCCGGTGTTAATTTTTCTTATTAGCCAATTTGAAAATTTTCTTTGTTTATGGTAAATTGTAGTAATCTAAATGATTATTTCAATGTACCGTATAAACTCGAATTATGCTGAATTTTGCTTCACTAAACTATTGCCCTTTGATTGCATGTCATTACGTAACTATTGATTATTCAGACATTGAAAGCTTAAATCCTTTTCTTCCTGGTTTGGATAATCTGAAGTTGATCTTCTTAGTTTTTTCTTTCTCACTCTTTCAATCTTGTCATATGATAAAGGTATAAATGGTGTGTTTTCTTGTTGAAAATTCAGACAATGCCGATATAAACTTTGATATTGTGTCGTTTTCACCATTACTTGATTAATTTTCTATTAACTTAACAATTGTAAGCATTTTGTTAAACTAAGACATTTAGAAAGTTTCAAATTAATTTTTCTCCTGGTTTCCTAATTGAAAGTTGATTAAAAAGGTTATGTCTTCTTATAAATTAACTTGTTCATATATAAAATCTTTAAATTGTTTTGGAGATGAAAGGGCATTGCAAAATGATACAATTGATCAAGTGAAGTTTCATTCAGAATGAACATTTTTTTTTACTATTTCTAAATTTTTTCTTTTTTAACAAATTATTGTTATAATTATAGAAAATATTCCACATAACTTGCATCTTGTTGCTTATTTATGTCTATTGGGTTAAACAATCACTTAGTGTTAATTTTTATTTCTTCAAATCAGCAGTTATTCTTAATTGTCCAATTGAAAGTCGAAGTTCTAAAATTGCATACAAATGTTTAATTCCTCTAATTTTCATTTGTAATTACACCTCGTTTTCAAGTATTTCTATTATATATTTTTTCTCACAAAAGGAAAGTGAACAAATATTAATGGAATGTATTGAATCAAATTAACGTAATTGTTGTTAATTATGTTAAATTTTCCCAATCGTTAGTAGGAATTATCATTTTTTTTGAATTTGCAGTACTTTAATCATATCATGGCAGTGCAATATAAGCATATTCGATAGAAATGTTCAATCCTCTTTAATTTTTTATTTGAATTATGAAATTTTTGTTTGTAAGGAAATTAAATAATTTCTCAAATGACGAAAAGTAACAGATATAATCGAATTATTGAATCCTCACAATTTATTGGCACTTTATGATTTCATTACCGTAACATATTATTTTATAAAGAACATTAGCAACTAAATTTTTTCCCTGGTTTCGTTAATCAAGTTGCATTATTGGTTTTCTTTACTTTCCACGTGCTTGATAAGGTTCATAAGATGGTGTTTTTCTTGGTTTAAAGTTCGAACTCGAAATATAAAATATTTTTTGTTTGATTTTAACGATGAAATTTTTAAATGTCATTAACTTAACAATGTAAAGATTATCTAAATATGTGATTCTTAAAATTTATTCCATAATTCTTTGCATCTGTTTCTATGAAATGGATTAATAAAGAAAATTTGAAACTTAATACTTTTTTCCCTTTCGTTCATAATTTTTATAGGTTTTTAATTTTTTTCAATTATATGAAAGGGCTTCTAAATGGGTTTTGTTTAATTCGAATCGAAATTTATTCAGGATGATTTTCCTTCACTTAAATTTTTCTATATAATTTTTTTTTCTTATTAAAAAGCTCACAGGTTATTTCTATTTTTTTCTTTCTATTAACAAAGAAATTGATTGATTATAATTTATTAAGGGCAAAGTATTACCACATCAGAACATTAGCACGTCAAATGTTAAGCTACTTTCTGTCTTCTTGGGTTTTACAAATTTCATATGTCTGTTGAATTTTCATTCTTTTCTGAAATTCTAAGGGTTACTCTCTCTAATCCATGCATCCAATTGGAACCATTTCAAGTTACTAAAATCAATCATGCAATAAAATGTTCTAATTCTTCTTTAATATTCTTATTTGTTAATTACAGCCTCGGAATTGTTCAGAGTAGTTTGCATTATAAAATTTATTGTCTCACAAAGTGACGAAAAGTCGAAACAAAGTGATATAGATTTGGACATGTGATATGAATGCTCAAGTTTGAATATCGGTTATTTGTTTATGTTAAATATCATGTGTGAACGAAATATATTATGCGGTGTGTAAGGAACAGATAAATCATTAGTAATCAACAAGTTTCTTTGATTTGCAGTACGAGTTACTGCTAATATTGTATGTATGGCCGCGTGGCCTAATGGATAAGGCGTCTGACTTCGAATCAGAAGATTGCGAGTTCGAGTCTCGTCGTGGTCGTTAACTTTTTTTCTTATCTCAGCACATTTATGAAAATATTTCTTTGTCTTGATGAAGTGAAATTGTAGATGAAATCTTCTTAAATGTCGCACTCTTACTTTACATATGTAACACGATATAAACTCCTGAATTATTGCTGAATTTTGCCTTCACCTAAACTTTATTGGCCACCATTCTGATTAGCATTTGCTCTATCTACCGTAACCATATGTAGGCATTTTTAATTACAAGAACATTTTAGCAACAGCCTTTAAAAATACCTTTTCTCTCCCTGGTTTCGTGATACATACTGAAACGTTGCATCTTCATTAGGTGTTTTTCTCTTCTCACTTCTCTTCCAATCTTGTGTCATATGATAAAATGGGCTTCACTAAGATGGTGTGTTTTCTTGGTTTGAAAGATATCGGAGGACAATGCCGAAATATAAAATACAATTTGATCAAGTTGATGTTTCGATTTTCAACCGACTTGCAACATTGTTAATATAATTTTTTTCTATTAACTTAACAGAGTCTTGTTAAAGCATTTTGTCTAACACATATAGTGTGCTATCATTATAGAAATGATATGCTTCCAAATTAATTATTTGTATCCTTGTTTCCTAATTGAGAAGTGCTGATTAAGAAAAAAGAAAGACTTAGAAAGTGGTAACTTCGTTATAAAATTAACTTTCAGTTCAGCTATATATAGATAATCTTTAAATTGTTTTAGGAAGGATTGAAAGGCGCATTGTCTAAAAGTGGCATACCACCAGGATGCAAAGAATTAATTTGGAAGCATATCATTTCTATAATGATAGCATACTATATGTGTTAGACAAAATGCTTTAACAAGACTCTGTTAAGTTAATAGAAAAAAAAATTATTAATAATATTTATAAAGTCCGGTTTGATCAAAACAACGATCAATTCTATTTTATATTCGGCATTGTCTCCGTATCTTTCGGTAAAGCGCATCTTGGTGGGGAAACCCATTTATCATATATTTAAGATTGGAAGAGGAGGTGAGAGAAGAAACGCACAATGAGAAGATACCTTTGTTCAGTATATCACGAGAACCGGGAGAGGAAGGTATTTTAAGGGCTGTTGCTAAGATGACTATTTGTAATTTAAAAATATACATGGTGCAACCAGATAAACAAATGCTAATCAAAATGAGTAATAATAATATTTAGGTGAGCAAACTTCGAGTAATTCAGGAGTTTATAATAAATTTTATGTATTGAAAAGGTGCATTTAAGAGATTTTATCTACAATTTAACTTCATCAGACAGAAGAATATTTTCGTCGAACTGTAATCTTCTGATGAAAGTCAGGCGCTATATCATTAGGCACGCGATCCCATATACGATATTAGCTATTGAAACTCTATGCGATGCAAATCGAGAAACTGTTGATTACAATAATATCCGTTTAATATGGACCATACTACACCCGCATTGAGATATATTCTGTTACTTTTATGATATTTAACGTGATTCAAACTTTGGGCATTTCGCCTCGCATATCCAAATGCATATCACTTTGTTTCACTATTTCATACAAATGAACAATAAACATATATTATAAACATTATAAACTAATTAAACTATTAACAGATAAATGTTAAGAGGGTAAATTTGTTAGCATCTGTATGATTAATTTTAATAACTTCGAGCTTCCAGAACAAGATATAATGGTGTGAACACCTTAAATTTGAAAATAATTTATAATGATAAGAAGAAATTAGTATTAAAACAATAAATAAATATGGCAACAATTTCGTGCTGAAAATATTCTGATGATAATATACACATATATATTATAATCAATCAAATTTCTGATTAATAAGAGAAAATATATAGAAGGGAAATAACCTGTGGGACGAAAGAAAATATTTCATTCTGCAAGTGAAAAACTTCGACTTGTATAAACATTCTTGCCACTTTTTAGACAATGCGCTTTTCAATCGCTTCCACAAAACAATTAAGATTATCATATATAAGCGGGCGAAAGGGGTCGAACCCACATAACGAAACCCCACCCCACTTTCACAAGTCTTTCTTTTTTCTTAATCAGCACTTCTCAATTAGGAAACCAGGATGCAAAGAATTAATTTGGAAGCATATCATTTCTATAATGATAGCACACTATATGTGTTAGACAAAATGCTTTAACAAGACTCTGTTAAGTTAATAGAAAAAAATTATATTAACAATGTTGCAAGTCGGTTGAAAATCGAAACATCAACTTGATCAAATTGCATTTTATATTTCGGCATTGTCCTCCGATATCTTTCAAACCAAGAAAACACACCATCTTAGTGAAGCCCATTTTATCATATGACACAAGATTGGAAGAGAAGTGAGAAGAGAAAAACACCTAATGAAGATGCAACGTTTCAGTATGTATCACGAAACCAGGGAGAGAAAAGGTATTTTTTAAAGGCTGTTGCTAAAATGTTCTTGTAATTTAAAATGCCTACATATGGTTACGGTAGATAGAGCAAATGCTAATCAGAATGGTGGCCAATAAAGTTTAGGTGAAGGCAAACTTCAGCAATAATTCAGGAGTTTATATCGTGTTACATATGTAAAGTAAGAGTGCGACATTTAAGAAGATTTCATCTACAATTTCACTTCATCAAGACAAAGAAATATTTTCATAAATTGTGCTGAGATAAGAAAAAAAGTTAACGACCACGACGAGACTTAGGCCACGCGGCCATACATACAATATTAGCAGTAACTCTGTACGTGCAAATCTAAAGAAACTTGTTGATTACAATAATGTCAGATTTATCTGGTTCCTTACTACACCGCATTGGGAATATATTTCGTTCACACATGATATTTAACACTAAACAAATAACCGATGATTCAAACTTTGAGCATTCATATCACATGTCCAAATCTATATCACTTTGTTTCGACTTTTTCCGCTCACTTTGTGAGACAATAAAATTTATATAATGCAGTAAACCTACTCTGAACAATTCCGAGGCTGTAATTAACAAATTAAGAATAATTAAAGAAGGAATTAGAACATTTGTATCTGCATGATTGATTTTAGTAACTTCGAGGATTAGAGAGAGTAACCTGCTTAGAATTTCAGAAGAAGAAATGAAACATTCAACAGACATAAGTGAAATTGGTGTTAAAACCCAGAATTGAAGACAAGTAAAGTAAGCTTCAACAATTTCGACGTGCTAATGTTCTGATGGTGGTAATACTTTTTGCCCTTAATAAATTTATAATCAATCAAATTTCTTTGTTAATAAGAAAGAAAAAATATATAGGAAATAACCTGTGAGAGAAAGAGAAATGTTTCATTCTGCAAGTGAAAACTTCGACTTGGCATAAACACATCATGGTATGCCACTTTTAAACAATGCGCCTTTCAATCCTTCCTAAAACAATTTAAAGATTATCTATATATAGCTGAACTGAAAGTTAATTTTATAACGAAGTTACCACTTTCTAAGTCTTTCTTTTTTCTTAATCAGCACTTCTCAATTAGGAAACCAGGATGCAAAGAATTAATTTGGAAGCATATCATTTCTATAATGATAGCACACTATATGTGTTAGACAAAATGCTTTAACAAGACTATGTTAAGTTAATATAACAAAATTATATAAACAAAGTAACATCAACTTGATCAAATTGTATTTTATATTTCGGCATTGTCCTCCGATATCTTTCAAACCAAGAAAACACACCATCTTAGTGAAGCCCATTTTATCATATGACACAAGATTGGAAGAGAAGTGAGAAGAGAAAAACACCTAATGAAGATGCAACGTTTCAGTATGTATCACGAAACCAGGGAGAGAAAAGGTATTTTTTAAAGGCTGTTGCTAAAATGTTCTTGTAATTAAAAATGCCTACATATGGTTACGGTAGATAGAGCAAATGCTAATCAGAATGGTGGCCAATAAAGTTTAGGTGAAGGCAAAATTCAGCAATAATTCAGGAGTTTATATCGTGTTACATATGTAAAGTAAGATTGCGACATTTAAGAAGATTTCATCTACAATTTCACTTCATCAAGACAAAGAAATATTTTCATAAATTGTGCTGAGATAAGAAAAAAGTTAACGACCACGACGAGACTGGAACTCGCAATCTTCTGATTCGAAGTCAGACGCCTTATCCATTAGGCCACGCGGCCATACATACAATATTAGCAGTAACTCTGTACTTGCAAATCGAAAGAAACTTGTTGATTACAATAATGTCAGATTTATCTGGTTCCTTACTACACCGCATTGGGAATATATTTCATTCACACATGATATTTAACACTAAACAAATAACCGATTATTCAAACTTTGATTCGACTTTTTCCGCTCACTTTGTGAGACAATGAAATTTATATAATGCAGTAAACCTACTCTGAACAATTCCGAGGCTGTAATTAACAAATTAAGAATAATTAAAGAAAGGAATTAAACATTTGTATTTATGATTGTTTTGTAACTTCAAAGCTAATTAGAATGCATGAATTAAGTAACCTGCCAAATGGAAGAAAAATGAAGACTCAACGAACATAAGTAGTGATGTTAAAACAGACCTGAGCAGTAAAAGTAACAATTTCGACGTGCTATCTTCTGATGATGTGAAGCTACTTTGCCCATAATAAGTATAATCAATCCAATTTCTTGTTAATAAGAAAGGAAAGGCCTGTGAAGAAAATATTTCATTCTGAAGTGAAACTTCGACTGGCATAAGTACATCGTAGTATGCCCTTTTTAGTTGTGTAGCCTTTTCAATCATTTCTAAAACTATTTAAGGTAATATATATAGCTGAACTGAAAGTTAATTTTATAACGAAATTGCACCACTTTCTAAATCTTTCTTTTTCTTAATCAACGCTTCTTCAATTGAGAACCGGAATACAGAAATTAATTTGGAAATTTTTATAGCGTAGCGCATATAACAATGTTAGACAAAATGCTAACAGATTTCCTGTTAGATTAATAGAAAAATTATAGTAGCAATACGGTGAAAATCATCGGCATTGTCATCCGATATCTTTCAAACCAAGAAAACACACCATCTTAGTGAAGCCCATTTTATCATATGACACAAGATTGGAAGAGAAGTGAGAAGAGAAAAACACCTAATGAAGATGCAACGTTTCAGTATGTATCACGAAACCAGGGAGAGAAAAGGTATTTTTAAAGGCTGTTGCTAAAATGTTCTTGTAATTAAAATGCCTACATATGGTTACGGTAGATAGAGCAAATGCTAATCAGAATGGTGGCCAATAAAGTTTAGGTGAAGGCAAATTCAGCAATAATTCAGGAGTTTATATCGTGTTACATATGTAAAGTAAGAGTGCGACATTTAAGAAGATTTCATCTACAATTTCCCCATCAAACAAAAAAATATTTTCATAAATTTCGAGATAAGAAAAAAGTTCAACGACAGACTCGAACCGCTCTTTTGATTGAAGTCAACCCTTATCCATTAAATAATACAATATTAGCAGTAACTCTTACTGCAAATCCGGAAAAAACGATTTTTCTGGTTCCATACACCCCTTGGGGAAAATATTTCGTTCCCATGAATTTAACGTAAACAAATAACCGATGATTCAAACTTTGACATTCAAACACTTCCAAATCATATCACTTTTTTCGACTTTTTTGCTCCTTTGTGGACAATAAAATTTATATAATCGTAAACCTACTCTGAACAATTCCCAGGTTAATTAACAAATTAAAAATAATTAAAAAAGGAATTAGAACATTTTATTGATGATTTATTTTTGTAACTTCAAACTGGTTAATTGGGATGCATGGATTGAAGGTAACCTGCTTTAAAATTTTAGAAAAAGAAAAGAAAAAATTTAACAGTAATAAATTTGTTTAAAACCCCGACCTGAAGACAAAAAAAAGCTTAACAATTTTGACTGCTAATTTCTGATGGGGTAAAATTTTTCCCCTTAAAAAATTTATAATCAATCTTTCTTTTTTAAAGAAAAGAAAAAAAAATAGGAAATAACCTTGGGGAAAAAAATGTTTCATTCTGCAAGGTTAGGGTAAAAACATGGGATGCCACAGACAATGCGCCTTTCAATCCTTCCTAAAACAATTTAAAGATTATCTATATATAGCTGAACTGAAAGTTAATTTTATAACGAAGTTACCACTTTCTAAGTCTTTTTTTTTCTTAATCAGCACTTCTCAATTAGGAAACCAGGATGCAAAGAATTAATTTGGAAGCATATCATTTCTATAATGATAGCACACTATATGTGTTAGACAAAATGCTTTAACAAGACTCTGTTAAGTTAATAGAAAAAAATTATATTAACAATGTTGCAAGTCGGTTGAAAATCGAAACATCAACTTGATCAAATTGTATTTTATATTTCGGCATTGTCCTCCGATATCTTTCAAACCAAGAAAACACACCATTTAAAGCCCTTTTAAT
>JAODUP010001791.1:0-20000 GCA_025642065.1 Paralvinella palmiformis
TGTTCCCCATTTCCATGCATTATAAAACTGTAACTACTACTGCATAATTAAAGGAATAGTTTGGTAACTGTATTGTGTACATGTTACTTGTATCTAAAAATTAAACATAACTCATATAATGAAATAAATATATAATATAAAAATTAAATAACAGCTTAGTTATTTCCTTCCTATTTGTTGAAGTAATTGTGAACCTAAAAGAAAGAAAAAAAACCCCATATATTACCAACTTAAATACAGTTTTATAATGGTTTCAATAATGAAAGTAATATAAATTGAGAAAGAATGACAGTTTGTGTTTGTATAAAAACACTAATTGCAGCGGTGTTGGTCACTATGGAACTTTTCTATAGATTTATATATAAACCCGGGAATATAAGATGAAATTGAAAAGAAGAATCACTAATAATGGTTACTCTACCACACAAAACAACAAAATTAAACAATTGTGTTTTCAGTAACCTAAAAATTATTAATTCTTGTTGTTTCTGTATTTTATTGCTACACATTTGATAGCCAGGAGTCAAACACGCCCAAACGGCTCATAATGACTCGGTCATCCATACCTCACAGACAGGGGTAGACAATGATCGGTTAAAGTAGACAAGAAAAGAAGTGCGCCCTTGACTTCGGTAACATGTATTGTTTACCTAATTATGCTTCTATAGGTGCAACTCCCAACCATTAACAGCTGTAATAATAATAATATTATTATTAGTAGTAGTAGACATTAAATGGTATTATTAAATGGTAGACATATCTAATGAGATCAAATACTAAACGAGGATGTGTTGTGTTTCAGTCGTGCGTGTGCTGGTGTATGTATGTGAGTGTGTATGTGTGTGCGTGTGTTATTTTTAATTTGTATGCATCATAATTAAAGGCATCTATATTCTTCTTCTTTTAGATATACAACATAGATATAATTTAAATGAAATGACCTGGTTTAATTATATTACATGAAGTGATAGTGTTTTTTTTTAATTGACATAAGTCCAGTTAAGGTTGGCCTTTCTTTAGCTTTCTTTAGCTGAACCACTTTAATTATGGCAGTAATAATATATATGAGTGAGTCGAAGAAAAAGTAGTCTCCTACTTCTATTATTTGGCTTATGGTAATGCTGAAGAATATATATATATATATATATATATATATATATAGAAGAGAGAGAGAGAGAGAGAGAGAAGAGAAGAGAGAGAGAGATAGATAGATAGATAGATAGTTAGATAAATAAGTAGAGTATTTGAGAGAACAGTAGTAAAGTAAAATAAAACTGACTGTAAGATGATTTAAAAAAGGTTTAGAATGGTTTTCGTCTGTGCTACCATTATAAATGAGTAATGAGTCATTAAGAAAGAGGGATATGCTACAGTTATCATGTTTATCATATTTATCACAATTTTACAGAAAACCACTGCATATGACCTTTAGGGTTTATTTATTGGATATATTCGTAATTGACGAGGGTGTGATGTCATATATCTAAAATGCCGAAGCATATAGTATGTATGATTCCATATCATATATTTTCGCATACAGGAATATAAAAAAACAATAAATTATATTTAATGATAATTGAAAATTGGTCATTCTAAATCTCAAATATTTTTGTAATTAAGTTACTTATTAATAAAAACATAGTCAGTTTGTTTATTTTCTATAACTTTTTGTATCTTCCGATTGTGTCATTTTTCCATTTTGATACATTTATTGTGATTTCATAAATAGCTTGCTGCACTAATGTTAGCATATCATTTGACATAATGACGCAGATTGGCCATGATATCTTTACTAGAACTCCTTAGTACGTCGTTTCTGTGATCCTGTTGATAATATTACTCATCGCGATGTGTCATAGTCATAGTGAGATACGTCCAGGATAATGGTTTCAATCCACGTATGACACACAGATACCGAATCAGTACCAAGTTACTGGTAAACTACAGTCGACTGGCTGTAAAACTGTAACTAGCTAAATCTCAACTGACCTTTCATGAAGTTGAAGGCCATTAATGGCTAACTCCAGACTCATACATTAGTTTGGTCACCATATTATGGAAACTAGTCAAGATCAGTCCTCTTTGATGTATTTTAATTATTAAGATCAGTCCTCTTTGATGTCTTTTAATTATTATGTCCCATTAACAGTTGAAACACGTATCTGTTTTATTCATATTTATTTTAGCACAAAATACACTATTCTCTGGAGTAAGCAAACTATCATATAGCTCGTTTTTATGCTAAATTAATACAACATATGTTTACATTAAATACGATTTCTTATTTTAATTCAGTTTGTTTAGCGTATTTCGTTATTTTTCTTTTTCCTTTTTGGTGAATTACTTATCCATAATAAAGAAGAAAGTGATTTAAAAATTTATTCATTTTGTATCTAGTGATATACGCTTATATTTGAGCTGTGAACTCTTCCTGATACCAAAGATGTTACGTTGCCGAGGGGTGATTCCCTTAACACCATTTATAATATATAATCTGTATTTAACACCCAGACACATTCCCGAAAAATCGGTCGTCAAAATTACTTTTGTTTTACTTTTCACAATATCATAAGCGGTTGGATAAATGTAATTAATTAGCAATGATAAAGTACATCTAACTGTCAAGTTGTTCATATTCCTTTTTAATCATTATCCTTCGGATTTATTTTCGGTTGACATGCATTGTAAATAGGTGCAACTTGTTTTCATAACATCAGAATAATTAATAAACGTATCTCATATATTTAACGAAGTATGTTTTCACATGGAACGATAAAAGGGTGTCATGAGATACATACTTGAATATAAAACCTATACACTTATAGGTCATTTCGCAATATAAGCGGTTCATATTAAAATAATCTGCCGATAAATTGTTTCATCTTACAGTCCAGAAAATAAAATATTTCCCTATTTAGCCGGTTTTTTTAATAGTACGATTCAGCCAAGTATCGAAGAAAATGAAACTTTCCCTAGGATGATATAATGGTGACGATGGCTTTTCATATTGTGAACATATAGGTATAAATATTGTCCGTAAATAATCATTATTTATCAAGTAATAGTAAGAAAAATCGCAAAAAGGTGGTGAGAATACAAATGTATGATAAATATGATATAATCGTGTTAAACAGACAATCAAAGGTGACTGTAGGACATTCACATCTATGAGTGTGTGAAATCTTAACGATGTTACGTAAAACGAAATATTCGATTATATAACAGAAGGTGCTGATAGTTTCAATTATTTCAGATTCTAGTAAAGTTTGTACTTTATTTAGACAATGGTTACCAAGCACTTTACCTTTCTCAATATAGTGATCTATTTAGGCTTGATATTAAAACAATTTTGTAGATTACGTAACTTGGACCTAGAATTCGGTATTTTCCATCATCCATAATACACAAAATGCAGATTGATCGGTAATGCAGCGAACTCATCCCCGAACACAGATATTAAGTTTTAATTAAATTTTAAACGGTATTCATTAATAGTCATCGAAGTGTTCATACGTAAATATTGATATAAGACTAATATTACAAATATGTACACATTGTGTTTTGGGATAAAATGATGCTCCATTTATCAAATATATGACCATTGGTGGTAACTTACCTGTAAAACGTATTGATCGGGAACCGATATATCTGGATCTGCAACTTGTAGAAAAGAAAGTTTGCTCGGATAAGATATATAACATTGTGATTCTTTGTTATTGTTATCCTCTTAAGTTGTAATAAGAGTCGACGTCAGTTGATCCTTTGTGAAAATATTAGTAATTAGTGTTGTTGTTGTAGCAGCAGCAGTACTAGTATTAGTAACATTAGTAGTTGTAGTAGTGGTTGTTGTTTTTGCAGTAGAGTAGTAGTAATAGTAGTAGTAGTAGTAGTAGTAGTAGCGATAGTTGTAGCAGACGTAGTTGTAGTAGTAGGAATAGTGGTAGAAGTAATAGTACTAGTAAATGTGGTAGACGTAAAAGTAGTAGCAGTAATACTATTACTGATGGTGATGGTGGTTGCAATCACAGAGGACATATTATTATCTGTAATAAGACTAGTATGTCTAGTAATGGAGATGGGTTTGAAAATGATGGCCATTTTGTTAGTGTTATTAATAATATGTAATATTAATATGTGACATTTATATAGCGCCCTATCCAGCTAGATAGCTGCTCTAAGGCGCTTTACAACATTATAATCCCTGACTCAGACCTGTTCCAATCCGGCACACATCTCAACTCCCAATGGAGCATACAACGCACGCTGCCATTATAGGCGCAAAGCGTTACTCGAACACATAACCATCGCATTCTGTCAGGTTATGGATGAGTGAACCAATCGCCACATGACAACATTGCCGCTTCCGGAGACTCGAACCCTCGACACTTCGGCTACGAGTCCTACGTTCTAACTAACTACGCTATAACGCTTTATTATTATTATTATTATTATTAGTTAGTAGTAGTACTAGTAGGAGGAGGAGGAGGAGCAATTATAGTAGAAATAGGAGGAACAAGAACAGCAGTATTATAGAATAATAAACTTACACCCTTTTGTCTATATCCTTTTATACATGATAAGGTTTATCAACCTTTTTGAGTACTTGATTTATTATTCTTTGATGAAAGACTTCAATAATTAATAAATGACAATCAGTAAACATCGTATTCTACATTATTGCCGATGTAACGGATAACGGATAATATGTTCCCATTTTACAAACGTTATTATAGTTTGCTTGTAAGAGAAACTTCAGCTTGGCGCTTTTAAAAGTTGTTCTAAATATATATGATTTTGTGTTTTTTTTTATAACATTTAATGAGTTAATTTAAAATCGGAGACAAAGGGTATGAGGCTGAACTGTAAATGAACAGACAAGCCCGCACATCAATTGATAAACTAGTAAATCGATTAAGAAATGCCGCACATTTTCATGACGTTTTTCAAGGTTCTCATCTGAATAGTTTATATCCCATGACCAAACCAGTAGAACCGTTTGTATATTGATTGCTCGGCATTCACTGTCAGTAGTTTGTATTTTAGTTAATTAACATAATCTATCTTATTTCACATAAAACACTAATAACATTTAATACGATAAGAAAAAGTATAGTAATCTATACTTTTGGAAGACAGCTAAAAAGCGTTTGTTCGATTTAGGCATATTTGTAGTAAACCACTATAATGTCAAAAAGGTAATTACACACTGAAATCAATTTCTGAAGTTTATTTTCAAGGTATTCGCTATAAATATGACTTTCTATTCAATTATTAAGTAATCTTCTTACATATACTGTTCTTCTGGTGATATACAATATACTTAACACTGGACGCTTTGTATGATAACTGAAAGTAAGTGTACTGCACATTTATTCATAATGCAAGAATATTGTCTAATTTAAAACTATATCATCAACCAATTTCAAAAGCCTGATATCCCTTCTGTCGTAGCCAAATTTCTCCCTAATTCAAATAACACACAGAAAATGGATCAATAGCCAGCGATGGGAGAACCACGAGTGAAGAGACTGTAAGCTCTAACTGGTGACATCCTAACTAAATCTTCACCAAATTAGAGACTACGAGTGGCTATTTCCATAGTCACACTTTATAGTAATTGTATGACGTTTTGGAAGAATCAATCCAAAACATACTCAATGTCGATAATTGTTGTCATTTTTGTGACACTCTTCTGTTGTCATTGTCGTGCTAGACTTGTCAGATATGACATGGCATATAACCAGGAGAACTAATTAACTATCAAGGTGAACCTTGTATTTCTAATATGGATCTGTTTAAATCTGATGGAAAAGAAAACCGTGGACGGCAGTTAATAAATAAACCTTATTCAGCTTAGGTTACTGGCACAGCTACATTAAGAAAATAACTGAACTAATTAGGGATAGCTATGTAATGTCTACTGCCTTTTGTGGGATAGATAGAAACAAAACCCGTGAATAGTTTCTTCGTTATTTTTACGCGTTCTTCCTCACACTCACTAGCCGTCGTAACAAGTTGAATTAACTCCAATAAAAAACCTATATTGGCGTTTAAAAAAAATCCTTTCTAACTAATAATTTTGTTATAATACAAATATGACGGTTATGTGATGATTATGTAAGACTCAAGCTCGATGTAGGAATACTTGAATGTAGATGAATGTTAATCTAGATTAAAATAATACACCCAGAATTTAGTTATCTTCTAGAGAATGATAATAAAAAATGCCATAAATGGCACTTGATACATATTTTTATTCAATATACTATATTTTCAGGTATTTCAATAATAAGATCAAATTTTTAATTTGTATGAAAACTCATACGCAAAATTTTAAATCTTTTTGAAATTCAGTGCAAAATATATCATTCTAAGCTGAAAAACTGATATGAGTGTCACAAGATTAAGTCATATTAGAGGTCACATGAGACGGGTTATTTTGAAAGAATAAATACCAACAAGCCCTAGTTGATTTTTTTCGCGATTAATTTATTAATCAGATTGAATCCTTGATAATTCAAACGTAATACGAGATAAACACAAATATCAAAATATAATTAGATAGGAGATCGTGGAAACATTTGAATATTTAGATTTTGTTTCTGAGAGACACGTATTGAAATGAAACAGGTTTTGGGTGTACCAGAACAGTTATGACCATATGTACTGCTCTATATTTGTTGTACAGTCCAACAATCCCTATTAAATGGTACGAGCTTTCTAGAACAGAAGACATCACAACAATCTCATCCCCCATTACGCAAGTCTCATGATCTAGATCATAAACAAACAATTAACAGCCGATCTTCTAACATACAAAAATGGAGACAAAATTAAAATGTAGGAGGACTTGACAAACATGAAACCTCAGATTAGAGTAATTCTGGGACGTATCTATTAGCCGTACTGTCTTTTATTGGTGTGTCTGGTGGTACCTTATCCAGCCATCGCTTTCGGATTACTTTCTGATCTGGGAAATACATCTTCACCCTCAGAGAGTTCGGGGCAATGCATTGGGAATAGAATATGACTCACTGAGGAGCTTTTGAAATGGAATGACGATAAAGTGGGAATTACCCATTTAGCTTCGCAGCGTTATGTCAAATACTCAAAATACGAGTTTGAATATTCGGGAAACAACTATGAAGGTTATAATCGACAAGTATATTTACATGAATACTTATATTATATATGTATTTGGCCTGCTTCCTATACTAATTATAGCACAAGAAATGCCTGTTATGACGACTGATTCCTTCGTTAAATAGCGCTTGGTCCATTGTGACCAGCTAATATCAATATAGATGCTTTAATCTGATAATGTTATAACCCTTATAGTTATTGTTATTATTATTATTATCATCATCATCATCATCATCATCATCATCATCATCATCATCATCAGTATTATTATTAGTGTTGTTGTTTTTGTTTTATTATTATTTTTCTAAGTAATTATATCATGTCATGTTCACAGATTAATAGTATATTGAATGCTTAAATGTATTGGATGTTTAAATTTGAAGTTGGCATTCTTTAATCTACTCACTAATGAGAGAGATCCATTACCTACTGGGGATGAACCAATTCATATTTGGGTCAAGATGCTAGAGAGAACACCTGACATCTACCATTCATTATTTGTCATTCATCATTAAGGAAGATGTCTGTAATAAAAACTGAATTACAGGGACGAGTTGTCTCTAGCAATGAATAGACGTTTCATTCCTATCAGGCACCAAAAATAAATAAATCCATATATTACCTCTATCAGAAACACGGAGTTCACTCTGATAGTTAATTATTTCTCCTAATTATTTACCATATGTCATATCTAACAAGTCTAGCAGGACAATAACAACAGAAGAGTGTCACGAAAATGACAACAATTATCGATATTAAATATGTTTTTACGGTAATTCGTCCAAATCACCATACAATTACAATAAGGTGCGACCATGGAAATAGCCACTCGTAGTCTCTAATTTGGTGAAGATTTAGTCAAGATGTCACCGGTTAGAGCTTACAATATCTTCACTCATGGTTCTCCCATTACCGACTATTGATCCATTTTCTGTGTCCTATTCGTGGACACTAACGCCTGTCCTGGTGGGATGTCACCACGACTTATCACACAGAGATTTGGTCACGTGGCTGATAGAATCAGAGAAATGAGGCAGCAAATCTCTGAGGGAGACGTCATATCGAGACGAGACCCAACTAAGTAATAAATATTACAAACTGGCTGTAAAATGATTCAGCTGTGTTCCTATAGTGTATCATTTACGATTACGTAGATCACATTGAACTAGTATGAAATTTGAATTAGGGAGAAATATTGGCCATGAGAGAAAAGGGATTGGTTGATGATATAGATTTAAATTAGACCATATTCTTGCATTGTGAATAAATGTGCAGTACACTTACTTTCAGTTATCATACAAAGCGTCCAGTTTTAAGTATATTGCATATCACCAGAATAATAGTATACGTAGGAAGATTAATTAATACTTAAATCGAAGGTAATATTTTTAGCGAATTTCACTAACACCCTTTAACTGGCTTCAAAAAGTATAGATTACTATACTATTTCCTATCCTACTAAATGTTATTACGGGTTCATGTTAACTAAAATCGACTTTGTTAGTTAAATAAAACACCGTTTACTGACACTGAATATAGAGCAATCAATATACAAACGGTTCTATTGATTACTCTTGGGATATCAACTATTTAGATGAAAACCTTGAAAAACGTCATCACATAGATGCGGCATTTCTTGATCGGTTTACTAGTTTATCAATAGACAATTTCCTCCACGACTGCACCATTTAGCGGACGTCCGTCTGCGGGTCGCGTTTCACCTGGATCATCTGATAAAAATATTCTTTTACCAATCGTGAGATCACGGAGATTACAATATGTTTCAGATATTGATAACATGTCTATAACAGTTCCTAACTTGATGATTTATTTTGAATAATATAAAATTTTCAGGCAAAAATAAAGTGTCAACTTTCCCCATACAAATAATCTTATCTATTAATACAAAATAATTCTACGTTATATTTAATAAAATTAAATTGCTACGAGAACTTGTCGATCGAATTAGTTCTGTGAATTCCCCAAAAAGTTAATTTACAAACAATTAGTGAATTACATTTCTTGTTTCATGCTACTATATGGCTTCATTGACCCGCAAACCACAGTAGATGTTGACTGCGCATGCGTCGCAGAAATTGTCTATTGGTGTGTGCGTTCACTATCATCTTCAGGCGCATCTCCACTACTTCTCATACTAGTCTTACTACAAATAATATTAATATAACCGAGTGATAGCTACCACCATAATCAATACTAATACTGCTACTACTGCTACTACTTTTACGACAGTTTATGCTACTACTAATACTACCACTATTACTACTACTATTCTACTGCAACAACAACAACAACAACTTAATAATAATAATAATAATAATAATAATAATAATAATAATAATAATGCTATTATATGGAAGGATGAAAATACCAAATAATCACAATGTTCTATATTTAATCCGAGCAAACCTAATTTTTTACAAGTTACAGATCCAGATATATCGCTTCCTGATAAATACATTTTGCAGGTACGTAACCACACACACACCTTTTATATATATATATATATATATATATATATATATATATATATATATATATATATATATATATATATATATATATGTGTGTGTGTGTGTGTGTATGTGTGTGTGTGTATTGTGTGTGTGTGTCTGTGTGTGTGTGTGTGTGCGTGTATGTGCGTGTTTATTTATATACTCCCTTGCATATAGAGAAAGGAGAGAAAAACAGACAACAGAGGAACATCAATCTCGGCTATTTAATGATGTTTCCAGACACACAAAGAACAATTAGCAGGAAATGGAGCAGCAAAGGCACCTACATCTCCAGACAGGTAATAAATAGGCAAGCAACAGGACACTGAGGAACGATTTCAAGCCCACCTCTATGCTGATACTGCCAAGCAACACATGAGTAGACAACAAGAGTCTGCTGAGAAAGAACGAGGAAGATTTCAAGAAATACGAACAAAAGCCACCAGCCGAAAGGAAGCATTATTTATTGCAGCCAACTTGCTAAATGCTGACATTGTTTATTCTTCTATGTATGCACCTGTAATTGGTTCCATGTATGCGGTACGAACATTTGGATGTTCATATGTATATGAATGCTCCTGGTGGAAAAACCAAGGACATTTTTATTATAGAGAATTTGCCTCTGTAAAAGGCACTTGGTTACCTATGGTGAAAAACGTTTAACCAAATTAGCGTCAACGCTATCCCACATACCTGACTGATCAGAGGGGAAAAAACAAGACAATGAACGACGTATGCTAGCAACAAACGACACTAATTAAGTTTGGGAAGTGATTTATACGAAACCACAATCAAGTGACAATAAAGTGTGATACTGAAAATAGCCCCTCAAGACTCTAATTTGGTGAAGATTTTGATAAGGGTTTACAATCTCTTCACTCGTAGTTCGTTCGACCATCGCTGCTGGATATTGATCAGTTTACTGTGTGTTATTCGTGGATATCAACTGTTGTCCTGGCGGGGTGTCATCACAGACCAATCAGTCTCTGAGGGAAGATGTTATATCGAGACGAGGACAACCAGAATAACGAAACATGAAAACTGACTGTCATATCATTAGGCTGTATTCTTATAATACATAATCCGAGTAGTAAGAATTGTGTAGATTACACTAATTTAGTATGACACATAATCGCTATGTTAGATAATGGTTTATCTGAATGAAGAACCACATTATTACATATATCCGACTAGTCTGGCACTAATAACAACACAGTTTTTAAACATTAGAAGACTAAACGATATTGATCAGGTTTCTGATGTTATTTTCCCAAAGATTTAACCTTAGTACTAACAACAATTATTTGAATTAGACGAGCCTAATATGAAATTTAAAGAAGCCAGAAACATGACCTGCGTGGTCTAGCGGTAGCGTGTTGGATCACGGCTCACTATCATTCGTGTTGGAATCTCAAGCCCATTTAGCCTACCATGTGCACAAAAGTGGCCGTAAAACAACAATCATCATCATCTTGCACACGAAATTAGTCGGTTCAGTCACTTAAGGTGTATTTATTATCTAGAATGCAGTTGGATGGGATTGTAACAGTGTGAATTAAACATTGTATTTCACTTTCTTACAGTAAATAGTCATAACAAGTCGTTTAATTATGGGCTTAACAGGAGCACAATAAAGCCGATTGAAACAACTTGATCGAAATTGTGCAAAATATTCTTATAGACAGTTTGAGATAATATAGATTGCTATTTTGTTTGTAAATTATTTTGTCTTAAACTAGAATGTATTACTGTTTTATTCAGGATAAGAAATCACGTAGAACCTAGATCAGATATCAGTTTGACAATTTCTCTTATAATTAATTTTATTATGTATTACTGATCATTTATCCATCAAACAAGCAAGACTCCGCCGATTACCTGTGGGATGTAGACCATTCAGAAGAGACCATCTCTAAAGTAGATCTGTAAATCTTTGGACTTTGAGGTAATTTATTTATATGTGTTGTTTTTTTCTTTTTCCTTCGTTCAATGTGTTGTATTTATCTAGACATATGTTTGCACGTATATTCTGAAATACAACCCGATATATTACATAGTACAAAGACCAGAGAGGATGCAATAAGGAGGTTTAATGTCCGAAACATGAAATTAAACTACGTAAATGAGAGATGATGTATCGCTATCTTAAGCTAGCCACATAAAACTACCCAGATCGTAGCCAATGAGAACGTTTTAGTAAATATTACTATACCGGATGAAGTATCAGATAAACTACGAATGGATTGTTTGTAAAACAAGAATATAAACAAAGAACAATATAATATGGAAGACGTAACATCATACGAGAAAGGTAAAAAGAAAGTGATCAGAAAATTCAACAGTTATTATTCATAAGCTCCTTCGTGATAATCAATATTCAATCCGTGCCATTTGTCTAAACTGAGCTCATCTTTGGTGCTAAAACAATTAAACAAATCATAGAACATAGTTTTATCATATTTCCTTTCATGGAGAAGAATACTGGACAGCTTATAAATTGATTATTCATCAAAAGAAATTATTACACAACAACAACTACTACTACTACTACTACTACTAACTACTACTATTATTATTATTATTATTATTATTGATTATTATTATTATTATTATCACTAATTACTACTACTACTACTACTACTACTACTACTAATAATAATAATAGTAGTAGTAGCACAATAACTACTATTACTACCACTATAATTACTACTACTACTACTACTACTCTTATTATTACTGCTATTACTAGTACAACAACTACTATTACTACAACTACAATTAGTACTACTACTACTACTACTACTACTACCACTACTTATACTAATACTACTACTTCTACTACTACTGATCCTACTACTACTGCTGTTGCTACTACTACTACTAATGCTACTATTGCTACTACTACTTCTACTGCTACAATTAACGCACACGAATACTTGTATTACTACCGTTGCTAGTACTGGGACGAAACACACATAAAAAACGCTCGCCTACTCACGTAACCACTCACTCATTCAACCGTACACTCATATAGCAATGGGGCGCCTACGTAGGGAAAAATCTCAAAAACACAGTTATAAATGAAATTACTATAAAAGAATAAATATGCGAATCATTTTTACACGGTAACTACGATGTGATATTCTATGTCAGTGTGCTATCATCTATGCTAAGAACCTTTTTCCTGGCTCTCTCATCTATGTGCCTTTGGTTGCTAGTATCTTTCTATTCAGACCCACACGCCCAAGTTAACTTTAATTCCAGGAGCAGCGATACCAGTTTTGATACAAGATGAAAGCCAGTCAGTAGTGTGCTCATGGGCTGCTCACACTACCACATCAGCTCACACATTAATACAGATATTAATTTTATTCCCAATAGAAATACAAAGAAGCACTTCTTAATAAAAATCTGTTATGATTGATATGGAACCAAAAATTAAATTATGATTGATATGGAACCAAAAATATAATTATGATTTATAAGCTTCTAAAAAAAAAGGAAATTCTAAGTCAGTACCTTTTCGACGAAATCTCCATTTCAGAATAACTGTCCAGTTCTTTGAATTTGTCCATATTGAGTTAGCCAGTGATCTACATATCGTAACTAGTCGTCATTTGTTCATCAAAGACAGAGAAATGTTAATATTACCTATCCAAATATAAGCTTAGAGCGAAGTCGTTGCATTATTTGCGAATTAGGCTACAAACGCCTTATATGTCGTTCCTATCAACAGAAAGCTGCGCTGTTTATCAATATTGTCAAAGGTTTTCCATTACTCTCGTTATAGCTATTCAAATCACAGATATTACATGAATATAATCAAATTAGTAAATATTTCACAATCTAGTTTTGGCTGAAACGAAGAAATCATTTTCCTTGGATGCAGGTTTCAGTTTAATCAAATACATTACAGAAAACCACATTACGACAGATAAACGAGTTCTCTTGTTTTATAATCCGCCAAATACATTACCCACGGATGGTAATAGATCAGATTATTCGCATCAAATGAAATTACAGTAATTTAGTAAGTATTTATGTAAATGCTGTTAACGATATAACATGGAACAAAAATATTCAGTTCAATGATGTCTAGAACAGCAAATTATTCAAGTTAACCAGTTTACCTGGTATTAACTATATACTTATATAACTCTCTCTCTCTCTCTCTCTCCTCTCTCTCTCTCTCTCTCTCTATATATATATATATATATATATATGAAATTAGCTTATTCTACAGTCAACATACGTTTTAATTTTGTATATAATAATTAGAGAACATTCTCAAATATTTCTGATAAAGTGATAACTTTTCACGAGTTATGACATCTTTCGATATTTTATATGTTATCGATCTACATACCCCATCAATGTCGAACTATATCATAGAAACATAACTTATAGGTTACATTGGTTACACTAACTAAGCGTGCGCTTTGTTTACATCTTACCAAAGCTGTATCAACCTTTTTCATATGGTGTCCAACTGAAAGGCATAGCACTAATTATTTAAATAAATAGGGAATCATCAGTCATTTTCATTAACTACAATTATATTTTCATGCCATTATCGATGATGTGTCATACTTGATGTTTCGTACTCAGCTGTCTCTTTTTCTCCACCGAAAATTTGTAATGGGAAGTTAATTCGTTATTAATACTTAATATGATGATGGCTTTCTTATTGCGCTAGCATACTTTTCCATTTCAACTAATTTGTCACTGTATAAAGATCAAACGATGAAAGCTAACAAACGTAGAATTGCCAGATAATAAGTCATAATATCCCGAAATTATCATACTAACAATGAGATGATATAACACGGAGAGCATGCCTAAAGGATAACAATAGGTTATTGTCATGGATGGTGAGAAGTTAATCAGGTTCACGGCTTTTCGACACCTAGACACAGCATTATATAATTTGATCGTATCATGGGGATAATGAGGTGATATTCCGCTGTAATATATTGCTGAGCTGATAATTATGTTGACCTTGATTACTGAGCCATAGTATCACCCAATCACATTAAGAAAGAAGCCCTTATGATTAATATGACAGTCCATCATTCCGTAAGATTGAAATTTATATAGCAGTACCCTAGCCAAGTTGTTACAGTGGTAACATATGTGTACTAGCAATGGTTAACTACGCAATACATTATCCCGAAGCTTTTGCTGACGCTTTTATATTTAGCCGAGTAGATATACCAGATGAGATAGTTCCAGATCAAGGTACCTCTTTCATGAGTGAGTGGATGAAGCAACTATCTAGAAACCTTAATATGAGTAAGTTGAGATCAAGTCCTTATCATCCAGAGACAAATGGCTTCGGGGAAGGGTTTTGCATCAATAACCGAACACATGAGATAAACGAATCCCACATGTCTAATGGGCAACCTGAATGTTCCAGAGGTAAGCACTAGTTTCTCCCCCTTTAACCTTTGTATGTACGATAACCATTATCTATTATGAAAGACAGTTTGGTGGATAGGAAGAGTGGCGATGAGTCTAGTGCACAAGTGTTCACGTTTATTTAAATGCGTAGAGGAAACCCACAAGCAGTTGGATGAAAGATATGAAGAGGTGGTATCGGGAAAAAACCTCATACAAAATCAATTTAAGAAGGTGAGTAAGTATTAATTTTCTTGCCTATAAATTCAAAGTCTACAGAAGTCAGGTGGCAAGGACCACACAAACGTATTGGGTATTTTCATAATATGGCTATGAATAGTTCTATAAGCGCTTGAGAATATTTCATTTCGCAAGGGATATTTAGTATCGGAGTGAATGTTGTGTCATTTCCTACCAGATCATAGGAAACTTGGAAGGACGTCGTTATGTCAGAACAATTGACTGGTGAACAATATAAAGAGTTATCTGATGTTTCCGACAAATTCTCTAACGTATTTTCTGAAATGCCATCAGTTACAGATAACGTTGAGCATCACATTGATACTAGTAGTGCGTTCCCAATTAGGGAGTCATGGCGATGGTGAAAATGCTACGTCACGGTATTATGAAAAAGTCTCATAGTAAGTGGGCAGCTCCGGCAGTTACTGTGTCTAAAATGGAAGACTCGAAATCTATTGGTATTATATTATGCATAGATTATTGAAAATTGAAATCTATGCCTAATTTTGATCCTGTTCCCATTCCTACATAGCACTGATAGACCTCATCAAGGGTTACTTGCCGATCCCATTGAGCCTGGAAGCCGATATTAAATCGGGATGTATGACGTAGTTTGGTTTGTATCATTTTAATGTAATGCTTGGAATGAAGACCGCTCCAGCTACTTTCTAACGGATAATGCAGGCTTAGAAGGTTTTGATTAATCATATATTGATGATGTTATGGTCCGCAGTGAAATATTCGAAGGTCATATATTACATTTAACATCAATGTTACAAAGTTTATAAGAAGCTGAGTTGATAGAAAAACCAAACAAATGTATTTGGTTCATTTGGTTGGTGTTGGAGAGTTGCCCCCCCCCTAAGGTCCAAGATTGACTGTGTGAATTAGTTTGCTATTCCAGAATATTATTACCGAAAATACAAGCAAGATACTGAACCACAAATACAGACTGACAAATAGGTATACTCATAGAATCTTGAAGCACGTCGACTGTCTTGCTTTGAAAGGAATGGAAAAGACCAACTTTCTTCAAAACCTACTTATCCTGATGAAACAGGACACGTACATATTTTCCATAATAAGAGATGCAACATAAAACCGACACGGATTCTACTATTTAAAACTATTTCCTTTTTTATGAACGCCCCTAAATGAAGCCCATATCAGAAGAAAGATCAACAGTTCTTTTCTGATGTTGTCAGTTCCCCTTTCTAGTTGCCTGATCAAAGAAATATTCCAGTAATGATGAAGCGAAATGCCAAGAGTTCCATCATATCTGTTGTCTAATTTGTTTTATATTGTGAGGCTTGATGCTGAAATAAAACGAAACCAAAGCAACGTATTACTTCATATTGACATTATGCAGGGCATTCGTGAAATTAAATTATGGTGTGAGACGATATAATATACGTTCGATTTATTGCTTTAATCACTATTCATCAAATATAATATATAACTTTTATGTTTAATTTCGTTAATTGTCCGGTTTTAGGTTTTTATGTCTTTAAAGGTATTAGGTTATTTATTAAATAACAATATTATGTGTAAAGAACGATTAGCTTAATAGTAAACAAATACAAATGTGAAGTCAAGTCTAATCATCCTCATTTGTTCCATAAAACCTTTTGTTTGAGAACAAATTTTGATCCGGATGTATACAAGCATACATTTTATGCATTATTATTTAAAACAGGTCTTCTGCTTTATAGGTTGCCTCCATGGCCTAACTGGTAGCGTGTTAGACCACAGATCACTATCACCTGAGTTCGAACCTCGGCGTGAACATATCTGAAGGGTGTTTCATCTTTGACTTTGCTTCTTTACTTTTGGAGGACGCTTGGCCTCTTTAACCTACCATGTGCACAAAAGTGGCCGTAAAAAATGATCATCATCATCATGATTGTCTTTTGCTTTATAAAGCATTGGTAGATTAATTATATCTTCCATGATTCTCAGTTTGTGGTTTTATGTCCAACTTAGGCGGCAAAACACCAGGAATGTATTATGTTCATTACTAAACATAGTAAATTTTTAATAAGTAACCGTTTATAAAATATTATTAATCTTCTAATTTAGACTGGAAATTATTAGTCATATCATAGCTTAATGGCACCAAGTTCATTAACTTTAAATAATCTGGGTTCAAACTACTTTCTACTTCGAGTAACATTACATATTCTACATAATGTTATTATTCATGTCCTATTTTGGCTATTGCCTTACACTGGTATCGAAGAGCTTTATGCCTTGTTCTTTATTTATAAAAATGTTGCACTTAAATCTTCTTTCTTTTGTATATATGTATGTGTATGTATGTATATATGTATATATGTATGTATGTATGTATGCATGTATGTATGTATGTATGTATGTATCTATCTATCTATCTATCTATGTATGTATCTAACTGTCTATTTATTTGTCAATCTATTTGTATACATATTCTATATACCTCTCTCTCTCTCTCTAGCTATTGAGCTATTCATCTCCATCTCTCTCTTCTCTCTCTCTCTCTCTCTCTCTCTCTCTCTCTCTCTCTCTCTCTCTCTCTCTCTCTCTATTATATTATATATATCTTTATATATATATATATATATATACATCATACTAAAAAAACCCATCTAATATGTTTTTGGTAAAATTGCATTTGCCTCACGACACTACCATCAAAATAATGTTCTCTGGTAAAATTGATTTGCCTGACTCCATGTTTAGATAAGATATGTTCGTCTACCATTCTCACCAGTATAAACATACATGTCATTCGGTACAGCTATTACATGATAATTATATAACACATACTGATGACCTTTTGTCAGTTGAGTTTCTTTGAGTACAGCACATATTGAGTCATCTCCAGAGAGGTGTTGTACAGTTGATTAAATTTGATTTTGTCCATTTGTGTGATAAATAGCTATTTGGAGCAGCGTGATTTTGAATTAAATTGCATCTTGAACAATAAATGCACGTTTTAGACCCAACAGGTATAAGTATTTAAAAGTCTATAATGATCATTTACTGCTAATAAATACCATACATAATATATATGGTAATATAACTCATAAAGGCTTTGTTCTGAACGTGATATGGTGATATTATGGTTCAGTAACCAGGATCAGCAAATTGATCTCTTCAGCATTATATCACATCTGAATAACACCTCATTATCGTAGTGATGCTATCTAATTCATATAACTTAGTGTATAGGTGTAAAAAAGTCACGACCCTGATTAACCTTGGACCATCCATGCCAATAACCTATTGTTATCTTTAAGACATTATCTGTATGATATAGTTCAATCATCTCTTTGTTAGTATGTTAATTTCAATAAAACAGAACTTATTATCTGGCAATTCTACGTTTATTGGCTTTTATATCTTCATGATTATGAAGCCATAAATTAGCTGAATTGGTCAAGCAGCATAATATAATAGCTATAATCCAATTAGGTATTAATAGGAAAAATTAATTTCCCATTAGCGATTGTCAGTGGAGAACAACACAAAGTGAAATGTCAAATACCATACATCAAGTTAACAGAAAAGCAATTGTAGTTAATAAGAAATGATTTATGATTATATGTTTTATTCGAAGATAAATACCAAGTAATCATTTAATACAAATTGGACAACAATGGATTGGAATTTCGGCTAATAGTACACAGTAATCGATATCATGTCTTTTTAATTTATTGATCATTTAGAAACCATATAAAAGATTAATAAAGATTTAGTAAAATGTTAACAAAGCTCCCTCACATCTAATAATCTAGTCTGAATTATAAGTTATCTTGTCCTTGATATTGTTTAATATTTAACATAAATCATTGTCTTAAATGGATATATAATTACACGTAATGTTTAGGAAATTGTTGGAAGTGATAAATGATTAGAGACCTTATTCCTCAATAGGTTGATATACATTATACAGAGGTGGTCACATATCATCGTGTAGTGGTCAATATGTTAAAAATAATTTCTAGTTTATTTAAATTAATGATATTTATATAGCGCCCTATTCGGCTAGAAGCGGCTCTAAGGCGCTTTACAATATTATTTACAATATTATTATCCCTAACTCAGGCCTGTTTCCACACAGCACATATCTCAGCTCCCAAGGGAGCATACAACGCATGCTGCCATTTTAGGCGCAAAGCGTTACTCACACATAGCCATCGCGTCCTATCAGGTACTCATTTTTTATGGACGAGTTAACCAGTCGCCACATGACAACATTGCAGCTCACGGAGCCTCGAATCCGCGACCGTTCGGCTACGAGTGCTACGCTCTAACTAACTGCGCTATCACATGTAATTTATTGTTTTATTACATTACAGATAATGCCGCAAATTTATCACTAGTCCTTCCATTAAAAACAATCATTATCATTATATATTTTTGTTATTCTATTGCCTAGCAACTTATTGAAGCAACATGTATTATTGCAGCTTTTAAGTTCTGTATAATTCTTGAAATAATCTTTTGACAATATTTATAGTCCGTTCAACAGCTACAGGGAAACTCTAGCGACATCTAATTTTTGTAGTCTTATCTGTGCGTTGGTTAAATGTGTTTCTGAGGTGAGACCACGTTCAAGAGTCATACGACTCTTTTGTGCCAATCATCAGGTTTGTTTAACCTTTCCAACATTAAATCAGAACAGTTTTACACATATCCTTCAAACAACTTATTGAGATTGGTTTT
>JAODUP010001791.1:22500-27457 GCA_025642065.1 Paralvinella palmiformis
TTCAACTGTATTATAAATAACAGTCTAGAAACAGATATTCTTATGCACAGTTTTGTTGGTTAACTAGACTCTTTATTTCACTTAATATAGTTACACGTGCTTCTTGTGTGAATAATGCTTTTAAAAGGCAGCTCGGCATACTGATATGACATGTTCATACATGTTAATACATTGGTCAAAAATAAACCCTAGATTTGTTTCTGACCCATTAGAATTAATCGAAGATGGACCCATCTGTAATGCTGGTGTCTTTAGGGATGTGGTGATACGAAATATATAATATTTGTTTTTTTTGTCATTTAGTTTTAGAGGATTTTCAGTCATCCATAGCCGAATATCAGCAATACAATGTTCTAAATTCCTCAAGGAAGAGGATAATTTTAGCTCACTGTCAGGATCCAGTGATATATACAGCTGTATGTCATCAGCATACAAGTGATATTTAACCCCATATCGCTGTGGAATCATCACAAGAGGACGAGTATACATTGTGAAAACCAGAGGACCAAGAACTGAACCCTGTGGTACAACAGATAACAAAAACTGAATGTCAGATAAAATACCATGAACAGACACTCTCTGGGAGCGTTTTTAACTAGAAAGTTACTGACTTTGAACATTATTATTATTGTGTGTGTGTTTGCTTTGTGTGTGTGTGTGTGTGTGTGTGTGTGTGTGTGTGTGTGTGTGTGTGTGTGTGTGTGTGTAAATATAATAACAATATTCCAATCAATAAGTTTAGACTTTTAACATCCTACAATAAATGTTATTCTTCACTTCAGCACAAAACTGAGGGATTATTAAACTAAGTAAATGTCTTATCCATCATTATAAAATTAATGCCTAGATTCTATTAATTACAGACATCATTATCAATGATGTATGACAGATAATTAATGACAGATGTTACGTGTTTAGTTATGTCCAATATATTTACTCGATCATGAGTTCCTTCATTTCCTGTAGATGGTGATCTGTCTTTATTCAATGAAGAGCAACTTCAAATTTACGCATCCAATAAACCATTAAACTATGAAATGCTGATATATTACGAGAATGTTCTTTCAGGACATGATATGAATTTAGAGGATTATGCGGTAATGAATTTTTGTCTGGGTCTTTTAGACACCACAATAATGGCACTGTTTTCGGCTCCTTTACTCTTTGTGTCTTTTCTCTGTCCCATCCTTCTCTAGCGTATGGTATCTTACCAGTTATTGTGAGGCTTTAAAATGTGATTCTCCCAACCTCGCCTAACACGTTCATCACACAGGATGAACTGTCATTTAATTTCATTATATGTACCATCCTTCAATTAGAGCCATTACGTTTCTTGAATAAAATGTTATTTTCACCAAAAGTCAAATATTAAGTGAAATAAAGAGTCTAGTTAACCAACAAAACTGTGCATAAGAATATCTGTTTCTAGACTGTTATTTATAATACAGTTGAAGTCAACATCAAACTAATTAGAAATTTATATTAATGCGATATGATTGTTTAAATCGCAAACATTTCTATAAACATTTAATTTCAATATTATTATTTTATACACCGTAATAATAGATGCTGTCTCGCCATCATTTTATTTAGCTTTAGGTTTTTCGAACGAAAACAATCGACATGAGCAAAGCACAATACATCTCTTCTGCAAACGTTTACTTTGTTTTCGGCCAAGTTTGCTCTTGCTTGCTTTTCACACATGTTGTCGTTAAATGCATATCATCAGAATATATCTGGGTGAATCTGTGTTGGTAAAATCACACTTCTTATGAAGGTGGTATCGGGTGTAATCATGTTTGAAGCCCTGGACATAAACACTCCTGACTCAAGAATAAAACACTTATCGCTTTTGGAGCATTGGCATTCAGTACAGCTTGCTGGTTGGTGTATTTTATATTATACTTTAGTTGCACATACAATTCAAATTAAACAAAAGCCTTTTACCTGGTTTCAAATGATATATATTATTATATTATTTCTTATAATATTAAATTTTGTTCCAGATTCTTGTGAACTATAATCGACCACGTTCATTATATAAGATACTTATCCCACAGAAATCCCTGACACTATTTATATTGTGTATTTCTCAACACAGAGCAATAAAGAGGCAGGCGGCTTTCCTGATTTCCCATAAGATATACACTACTCAGAAGAGAACGTTTGAAACATTCCGTGAATAGGTGCGCCATTTCTTTATTTGTCTACTAGTTTTTCAATCGTCAAGTCGGCTTATTAATCCATCTATAATCCACAATCACACCATCGATTTTTATTTATTTAAAAACAATTATATATTTTGACAGCAACAAAAATTTTCCCCCTAGCTCTCACTGGAAACTATAATAACGTTTGGAAAATACTAACACCTTTTTTCTTGCCTCCTCAATTATGTAGTGTACAATAATGACTTGTTGTTATTGGTAAATCATTAAAGTCTTCCTTAAAATTATCATATAAACAACATCGCCAAAATATTGACATGTTATATTTTCTTCTCATATTTGATTATCAGTTTTATGACTGTCTTAAGCATAAAAAACACATGGTAAATGGCTTATCTATTATTATAAGGATAATGACGTGATTTTCTAGACGTAATTTATTCTGGGCCGATAAATATGTTGTCCTTGATTACTGGAGAAAAACACCATCCTCCATCACATTAATAACAAAGCCACAATGACACATAACATCTGACGTCCTTAATACCACTTAGTTGTTGTTTACGACTAGGAGCTTTGTTAAGCTCAAAACTATCAAAACATCAATTAAAATTTTATTTTAAATTAGATGCCAGCAAAAAAGAATTATCTCCTTATAGTTTTATTTTATATATATATATATATATATATATATATATATATATATATATATATATAAAAATATATATATATATATATATATATAACGTAATAACACCAAAGTGGAAGAAAACCAGAAGTTTTTCTATATAATTTAATCAGACTTTAGATTGATAGATCCAAATCTTATTAAAGTTATTAATGTTTCAGATTCCAAATTAATTATTAATTATTTCTAAACCATTCTGAAGTAGATATTAATTTTTGCAATGAATACAAATCAACGACAGAATAAATTGAGGTTACAGAGAAACTTCTTTGACTTATTAATAATAAAAAAAACTTAAAAATCACCATTACTACTATTTAAAATAATAATCATTTATTTACTTCTTCATACTTTTTTGTCATAATTCTTTGTTTGTATTTGTTTTTGTTTACCTTTTTCTAGAATGTTGTTAAATATAACTCTAATTCTAGGAAAATATATATAAATGTTATAGTATATTTGTTACAATGCTTTATAAGTATAATTATAAAAAAAATTGTTAATATGTCTGAATATATGGGATGATCGAACATAATATTGTTGTTTTTGTTATTTTGGAATTTACGCCAAAATAGATGGTAAGATGGTGATTAGTTATATGTCTATTTGTAATATAGAACATTCTCAATATTTGATAAATATTATTATAAAGATATTGACTTAGATTCCCGACGCGATGTACTTTCGAGCTGATAACTACATTTTTCTTGATTACTAAGTCATAGCAATATATTCTTTTCCGTTTTGTGTGCATGCCTGTGTTTGTGTGTGTATATATATGCGTGCATGTACGTGGGTGCTAAGAAATGTTTTCAGGCTATGTTGTTTCCACAAAAGATGTAAAAAATGTAAAATGAGTCCAGATTCGAAAAAAATTATAAAGTTCGGAATAAACATGGTTACTGGATGATGAAAATATTTGTTGATTTATTACCCAATAAGGTACTGCGGAAAATGTGTAATACGGCTATAATAACCTTTATCAAAACCAATCTCAATAAGTTGTTTGAAGGATATGTGTAAAACTGTTCTGATTTAATGTTGGAAAGGTTAAACAAACCTGATGATTGGCACAAAAGAGTCGTATGACTCTTGAACGTGGTCTCGCCTCAGAAACACATTTAACCCAAAGCACAGATAAGACTACAAAAATTAGATGTCGCTAGATTTGCCCTGTAGCTGTTGAACGGACTATAAATATTGTCAAAAGATTATTTCAAGAATTATAAGCTTAAACTGAATAATCGTTGCCTTCAGGCAATAGAATAACAAAAATATATAATGATAATGATTGTTTTTAATGGAAGGACTAGTGATAAATTTGCGGCATTATCTGTAATGTAATAAAACAATAAATTACATGTGATAGCGCAGTTAGTTAGAGCGTAGCACTCGTAGCCGAACGGTCGCGGATTCGAGGCTCCGTGAGCTGCAATGTTGTCATGTGGCGACTGGTTCTCCATAAAAATGAGTACCGAGGACCCATACAGGGCTTTCCTAAAATCAGCATGTGTTCCTTGAAGAATATTGCTGTGGAAACAGGCCTGATGGATTAATAATAAATATATGTAAAGCGCCTTAGAGACTTCTAGCCAATGTTATAATCATAATTTAAATAAACTAGAAATTATTTTTAACATATTGACCACTACACGATGATATGTGACCACCTCTGTATAATGTATATCAACCTATTGAGGAATAAGGTCTCTAACATTTATCACTTCCAACAATTTCCTAAACATTACGTGTAATTATATATCCATTTAAGACAATGATTTATGTTAAATATTAAACAATATCAAGGACAAGATAACTTTAATTCAGACTAGATTATTAGATGTGAGGGAGCTTTGTTAACATTTTACTAAATCTTTATTAATCTTTTATATGGTTTCTAAATGATCAATAAATTAAAAAGACATGATATCGATTACTGTGTACTATTAGCCGAAATTCCAATCCATTGTTGTCCAATTTGTATTAAATGATTACTTGGTATTTATCTTCGAATAAAACATATAATCATAAATCATTTCTTATTAACTACAATTGCTTTTCTGTTAACTTGATGTATGGTATTTGACATTTCCGTTTTTTC
>JAODUP010001811.1:0-29326 GCA_025642065.1 Paralvinella palmiformis
CGCCGCGATTCGAACACGGGTAGTTTTGACCCGAAGTCGAATACGCTACCACTAGACCACAGAAGAGCGAGAAATATGGGCTTCTACTGGACTCCACTCTAGAACATCGCATAATAATGTATTACAAAGAGTGATGTATTTTTGTTTAATTTGTAAATATAAATTGAATTTTACAGATATTCATTGGTGTTAGCAGATATGAACGTCATTCATGTGAAGTTAAAATTTTAAGATAAATTACAAATAACATGAAAAAGGAGGGCTCGTCCGGGATTCGAACCCGGGACCTCGCGCACCCTAAGCGCGAATCATACCCCTAGACCAACGAGCCAGCTGATATCTATGTCATTCATGTAGGATATTTCTTTGCTTTTATGCACTTCATTTGTTTCTTTACTTGGTAAACAATTAGAGGAATAGATGTAGTAATTTACAACTGATAACGTTTCCAAATAATTCGACGAATCTCATATCGTACTGATCACGTGACTAGAATAAAACTGAAGGGAAGTTGAGATAATTACCAAACCTCAATTAGTTTTGAAGTAAACTGAAAAACCTACTTTATTATTAGACAATGCTGGTTTACTGAATAATGCTTGCTGTGGTATCACTGGAAAATGCGATATATTTGCCAGTTAGAAGGATATTTAGCCCCGCTATGGTGGTCTTTCCGGATAAAGCATTGTCGAAGGACGACTCCTATTAAGACATCGGAAAAATCAAGTAAACTTGTTGATTCTAACCCCAAGCCGTGTATTCTCTTCAAATATTTGATATTGCCACAACTTATTGTTTATACGACGCCATTGATTTACTGCAATCAGTCTGTACTCTTGCTGAAATAGAAATAAACACATTTTCTGCAATAGTTTTATGCATTTGCAATTATTTAGTCAGAAATACAGATAATCTTTAAAAACGTGATATGGGATTTAAATAACTGAATAAATATATTTAATATGGAAAGGTTATTCGTTGATTTAATATACTAAGGATGTATTGCAATTATGACATGGGAAATCTTTTGATCTTACCGGTTAATTGATGTGATGATGATTATGATGAATAGAGTTTTACCGCCACTTTTGTTCACATGATAGGCTAAATGGGCCAAACGACCTCGAAATGTAATGAAGCGACGAAGTCAAAGGTGAAACAACCTTGATATATACCCACGCCGCGATTCGAACACGGGTAGTTTTGACCCGAAGTCGAATACGCTACCACTAGACCACAGAAGAGCGAGAAATATGGGCTTCTACTGGACTCCACTCTAGAACATCGCATAATAATGTATTACAAAGAGTGATGTATTTTTGTTTAATTTGTAAATATAAATTGAATTTTACAGATATTCATTGGTGTTAGCAGATATGAACGTCATTCATGTGAAGTTAAAATTTTAAGATAAATTACAAATAACATGAAAAAGGAGGGCTCGTCCGGGATTCGAACCCGGGACCTCGCGCACCCTAAGCGCGAATCATACCCCTAGACCAACGAGCCAGCTGATATCTATGTCATTCATGTAGGATATTTCTTTGCTTTTATGCACTTCATTTGTTTCTTTACTTGGTAAACAATTAGAGGAATAGATGTAGTAATTTACAACTGATAACGTTTCCAAATAATTCGACGAATCTCATATCGTACTGATCACGTGACTAGAATAAAACTGAAGGGAAGTTGAGATAATTACCAAACCTCAATTAGTTTTGAAGTAAACTGAAAAACCTACTTTATTATTAGAACAATGCTGGTTTACTGAATAATGCTTGCCTGTGCGTATCACTGGAAAATGCGATATCATTTGCCAGTTAGAAGGATATTTAGCCCCGCTATGGTGGTCTTTCCGGATAAAGCATTGTCGAAGGACGACTCCTATTAAGACATCGGAAAAATCAAGTAAACTTGTTGATTCTAACCCCAAGCCGTGTATTCTCTTCAAATATTTGATATTGCCACAACTTATTGTTTATACGACGCCATTGATTTACTGCAATCAGTCTGTACTCTTGCTGAAATAGAAATAAACACATTTTCTGCAATAGTTTTATGCATTTGCAATTATTTAGTCAGAAATACAGATAATCTTTAAAAACGTGATATGGGATTTAAATAACTGAATAAATATATTTAATATGGAAAGGTTATTCGTTGATTTAATATACTAAGGATGTATTGCAATTATGACATGGGAAATCTTTTGATCTTACCGGTTAATTGATGTGATGATGATTATGATGAATAGAGTTTTACCGCCACTTTTGTTCACATGATAGGCTAAATGGGCCAAACGACCTCGAAATGTAATGAAGCGACGAAGTCAAAGGTGAAACAACCTTGATATATACCCACGCCGCGATTCGAACACGGGTAGTTTTGACCCGAAGTCGAATACGCTACCACTAGACCACAGAAGAGCGAGAAATATGGGCTTCTACTGGACTCCACTCTAGAACATCGCATAATAATGTATTACAAAGAGTGATGTATTTTTGTTTAATTTGTAAATATAAATTGAATTTTACAGATATTCATTGGTGTTAGCAGATATGAACGTCATTCATGTGAAGTTAAAATTTTAAGATAAATTACAAATAACATGAAAAAGGAGGGCTCGTCCGGGATTCGAACCCGGGACCTCGCGCACCCTAAGCGCGAATCATACCCCTAGACCAACGAGCCAGCTGATATCTATGTCATTCATGTAGGATATTTCTTTGCTTTTATGCACTTCATTTGTTTCTTTACTTGGTAAACAATTAGAGGAATAGATGTAGTAATTTACAACTGATAACGTTTCCAAATAATTCGACGAATCTCATATCGTACTGATCACGTGACTAGAATAAAACTGAAGGGAAGTTGAGATAATTACCAAACCTCAATTAGTTTTGAAGTAAACTGAAAAACCTACTTTATTATTAGAACAATGCTGGTTTACTGAATAATGCTTGCCTGTGCGTATCACTGGAAAATGCGATATCATTTGCCAGTTAGAAGGATATTTAGCCCCGCTATGGTGGTCTTTCCGGATAAAGCATTGTCGAAGGACGACTCCTATTAAGACATCGGAAAAATCAAGTAAACTTGTTGATTCTAACCCCAAGCCGTGTATTCTCTTCAAATATTTGATATTGCCACAACTTATTGTTTATACGACGCCATTGATTTACTGCAATCAGTCTGTACTCTTGCTGAAATAGAAATAAACACATTTTCTGCAATAGTTTTATGCATTTGCAATTATTTAGTCAGAAATACAGATAATCTTTAAAAACGTGATATGGGATTTAAATAACTGAATAAATATATTTAATATGGAAAGGTTATTCGTTGATTTAATATACTAAGGATGTATTGCAATTATGACATGGGAAATCTTTTGATCTTACCGGTTAATTGATGTGATGATGATTATGATGAATAGAGTTTTACCGCCACTTTTGTTCACATGATAGGCTAAATGGGCCAAACGACCTCGAAATGTAATGAAGCGACGAAGTCAAAGGTGAAACAACCTTGATATATACCCACGCCGCGATTCGAACACGGGTAGTTTTGACCCGAAGTCGAATACGCTACCACTAGACCACAGAAGAGCGAGAAATATGGGCTTCTACTGGACTCCACTCTAGAACATCGCATAATAATGTATTACAAAGAGTGATGTATTTTTGTTTAATTTGTAAATATAAATTGAATTTTACAGATATTCATTGGTGTTAGCAGATATGAACGTCATTCATGTGAAGTTAAAATTTTAAGATAAATTACAAATAACATGAAAAAGGAGGGCTCGTCCGGGATTCGAACCCGGGACCTCGCGCACCCTAAGCGCGAATCATACCCCTAGACCAACGAGCCAGCTGATATCTATGTCATTCATGTAGGATATTTCTTTGCTTTTATGCACTTCATTTGTTTCTTTACTTGGTAAACAATTAGAGGAATAGATGTAGTAATTTACAACTGATAACGTTTCCAAATAATTCGACGAATCTCATATCGTACTGATCACGTGACTAGAATAAAACTGAAGGGAAGTTGAGATAATTACCAAACCTCAATTAGTTTTGAAGTAAACTGAAAAACCTACTTTATTATTAGAACAATGCTGGTTTACTGAATAATGCTTGCCTGTGCGTATCACTGGAAAATGCGATATGATTTGCCAGTTAGAAGGATATTTAGCCCCGCTATGGTGGTCTTTCCGGATAAAGCATTGTCGAAGGACGACTCCTATTAAGACATCGGAAAAATCAAGTAAACTTGTTGATTCTAACCCCAAGCCGTGTATTCTCTTCAAATATTTGATATTGCCACAACTTATTGTTTATACGACGCCATTGATTTACTGCAATCAGTCTGTACTCTTGCTGAAATAGAAATAAACACATTTTCTGCAATAGTTTTATGCATTTGCAATTATTTAGTCAGAAATACAGATAATCTTTAAAAACGTGATATGGGATTTAAATAACTGAATAAATATATTTAATATGGAAAGGTTATTCGTTGATTTAATATACTAAGGATGTATTGCAATTATGACATGGGAAATCTTTTGATCTTACCGGTTAATTGATGTGATGATGATTATGATGAATAGAGTTTTACCGCCACTTTTGTTCACATGATAGGCTAAATGGGCCAAACGACCTCGAAATGTAATGAAGCGACGAAGTCAAAGGTGAAACAACCTTGATATATACCCACGCCGCGATTCGAACACGGGTAGTTTTGACCCGAAGTCGAATACGCTACCACTAGACCACAGAAGAGCGAGAAATATGGGCTTCTACTGGACTCCACTCTAGAACATCGCATAATAATGTATTACAAAGAGTGATGTATTTTTGTTTAATTTGTAAATATAAATTGAATTTTACAGATATTCATTGGTGTTAGCAGATATGAACGTCATTCATGTGAAGTTAAAATTTTAAGATAAATTACAAATAACATGAAAAAGGAGGGCTCGTCCGGGATTCGAACCCGGGACCTCGCGCACCCTAAGCGCGAATCATACCCCTAGACCAACGAGCCAGCTGATATCTATGTCATTCATGTAGGATATTTCTTTGCTTTTATGCACTTCATTTGTTTCTTTACTTGGTAAACAATTAGAGGAATAGATGTAGTAATTTACAACTGATAACGTTTCCAAATAATTCGACGAATCTCATATCGTACTGATCACGTGACTAGAATAAAACTGAAGGGAAGTTGAGATAATTACCAAACCTCAATTAGTTTTGAAGTAAACTGAAAAACCTACTTTATTATTAGAACAATGCTGGTTTACTGAATAATGCTTGCCTGTGCGTATCACTGGAAAATGCGATATCATTTGCCAGTTAGAAGGATATTTAGCCCCGCTATGGTGGTCTTTCCGGATAAAGCATTGTCGAAGGACGACTCCTATTAAGACATCGGAAAAATCAAGTAAACTTGTTGATTCTAACCCCAAGCCGTGTATTCTCTTCAAATATTTGATATTGCCACAACTTATTGTTTATACGACGCCATTGATTTACTGCAATCAGTCTGTACTCTTGCTGAAATAGAAATAAACACATTTTCTGCAATAGTTTTATGCATTTGCAATTATTTAGTCAGAAATACAGATAATCTTTAAAAACGTGATATGGGATTTAAATAACTGAATAAATATATTTAATATGGAAAGGTTATTCGTTGATTTAATATACTAAGGATGTATTGCAATTATGACATGGGAAATCTTTTGATCTTACCGGTTAATTGATGTGATGATGATTATGATGAATAGAGTTTTACCGCCACTTTTGTTCACATGATAGGCTAAATGGGCCAAACGACCTCGAAATGTAATGAAGCGACGAAGTCAAAGGTGAAACAACCTTGATATATACCCACGCCGCGATTCGAACACGGGTAGTTTTGACCCGAAGTCGAATACGCTACCACTAGACCACAGAAGACGAGAAATATGGGCTTCTACTGGACTCCACTCTAGAACATCGCATAATAATGTATTACAAAGAGTGATGTATTTTTGTTTAATTTGTAAATATAAATTGAATTTTACAGATATTCATTGGTGTTAGCAGATATGAACGTCATTCATGTGAAGTTAAAATTTTAAGATAAATTACAAATAACATGAAAAAGGAGGGCTCGTCCGGGATTCGAACCCGGGACCTCGCGCACCCTAAGCGCGAATCATACCCCTAGACCAACGAGCCAGCTGATATCTATGTCATTCATGTAGGATATTTCTTTGCTTTTATGCACTTCATTTGTTTCTTTACTTGGTAAACAATTAGAGGAATAGATGTAGTAATTTACAACTGATAACGTTTCCAAATAATTCGACGAATCTCATATCGTACTGATCACGTGACTAGAATAAAACTGAAGGGAAGTTGAGATAATTACCAAACCTCAATTAGTTTTGAAGTAAACTGAAAAACCTACTTTATTATTAGAACAATGCTGGTTTACTGAATAATGCTTGCCTGTGCGTATCACTGGAAAATGCGATATCATTTGCCAGTTAGAAGGATATTTAGCCCCGCTATGGTGGTCTTTCCGGATAAAGCATTGTCGAAGGACGACTCCTATTAAGACATCGGAAAAATCAAGTAAACTTGTTGATTCTAACCCCAAGCCGTGTATTCTCTTCAAATATTTGATATTGCCACAACTTATTGTTTATACGACGCCATTGATTTACTGCAATCAGTCTGTACTCTTGCTGAAATAGAAATAAACACATTTTCTGCAATAGTTTTATGCATTTGCAATTATTTAGTCAGAAATACAGATAATCTTTAAAAACGTGATATGGGATTTAAATAACTGAATAAATATATTTAATATGGAAAGGTTATTCGTTGATTTAATATACTAAGGATGTATTGCAATTATGACATGGGAAATCTTTTGATCTTACCGGTTAATTGATGTGATGATGATTATGATGAATAGAGTTTTACCGCCACTTTTGTTCACATGATAGGCTAAATGGGCCAAACGACCTCGAAATGTAATGAAGCGACGAAGTCAAAGGTGAAACAACCTTGATATATACCCACGCCGCGATTCGAACACGGGTAGTTTTGACCCGAAGTCGAATACGCTACCACTAGACCACAGAAGAGCGAGAAATATGGGCTTCTACTGACTCCATTGAACATCGCATAATAATGTATTACAAAGAGTGATGTATTTTGTTTAATTTGTTTAATTGAATTTTACAGATATTATTTGTTAGGATATGAACGTCAATGTGATTAAAATTTTAAGATAAATTCAAAAGGGAGGTGTGGGGAGGCCCGCGCACCTAAGCGCGAATCATACCCCCCAAACATGACAGCTAGGGATACTTCGCACATTGTTTTTACTTGGTAACAATTGAGGAATAGGAAAAGTACTTAAATAATTCGACGAATTTTCATATCGGCTGATTAGGGTTGAGAATAAAATCAATAGTTTGAGAAACGAAAACCATTTATTATGAAAGCTTTCTGAATTGTTCCGTGGACACGGAAAAGCGATCAGCCAGTAGAGAATTCCCGCTATGGTGGTCTTTCGATGATTTCGAAGGACTCCATTAAATCGGTCAAGTAAACTTGTTGATTCTAACCCCAAACCGTATTTCTTCAAATTTGATATTGCCACAACTTTGCGACGCCATTGATTTATGCAACACTTCCTTGCTGAAATAGAAAAAACATTTTCTAAATTTTATATTTGCAATTATTTATAGAAATACAGATATCTTTAAAACGTGATATGGGTTTAAATAGAATAAATATATTTAATATGAAAGGCTTGATTTAATATCTAAATGTTTGAAAGACATGGGAAATCTTTGATTACGTTTTATGATGAGATTTAGAAAGAGTTTTAAAATTTTGTTCACATGATGGTTAACCTCGTTAAGCACGAAGTCAAAGGTGAAAAACTATTAAAATTCAACACAAACCAAGTGAAACGCAACGACACGAAGACAATAGGGTTCTATACCCTTAGTCGCATGTTCAAGAGGTTTTTTTTTGTAAATTAAATTAATTTACAGATATTCATTTGTACAAATGAATATCTGTAATTAAATTTTAAATAAAAAAATAACATGAAAAAAGGGTCTGGGATTGAACCCACTCGCCCCTAAGCGCGATCATACCCTGCAACGGCGTGTATATATCAAGGTTTTCTTTGCTTTTTCATTCATTTGTTTCTTTACTTGTAAAAATGGGAAAATTATAATTACAACTATAACGTTCAAAAATTCCATTCATATCTACATCCTTAGAATAAATAAGGGAATAATTTCCAATAATTATTTTAGTAATAAACCTACTTTTTAAGAAATCTGTTTTACTAATAATGCCTTTTTCCCTTTTTGTTTATCATTTCGAAGGACGACTATTGCAGAAATCAATCGTGTTAACCCCAATGTTTCTTCAAATATTTGAAGAAATATTGTTAACACGATTGATTTCTGCAATAGTCGTCCTTCGAAATAGAAAAACCATTTCGCAATATTTTATGCATTTGCATTTTAGTGAAAACAGAAATTTTAAAACGATTGGTTTCTAATAATTTAAGAAAGGGTTTCGTTATTAAAACTAAGAGTTTGAATTATCTAATCTTTTATCTTACGGTTAATATGGATGTGATTATTGAATAAGTTTTACCCACTTTTGTTACAAGTAAAGGAAACCAAATGAATGAAAAAGCAAAGGGAAAACCTTGATATATACCCCGCCGTTGCAGGGTAGTTTTGACCCGGTCGAATCGCTACCACTAGACCACAGAAGAGCGAGAAATATGGGCTTCTACTGGACTCCACTCTAGAACATCGCATAATAATGTATTACAAAGAGTGATGTATTTTTGTTTAATTTGTAAATATAAATTGAATTTTACAGATATTCATTGGTGTTAGCAGATATGAACGTCATTCATGTGAAGTTAAAATTTTAAGATAAATTACAAATAACATGAAAAAGGAGGGCTCGTCCGGGATTCGAACCCGGGACCTCGCGCACCCTAAGCGCGAATCATACCCCTAGACCAACGAGCCAGCTGATATCTATGTCATTCATGTAGGATATTTCTTTGCTTTTATGCACTTCATTTGTTTCTTTACTTGGTAAACAATTAGAGGAATAGATGTAGTAATTTACAACTGATAACGTTTCCAAATAATTCGACGAATCTCATATCGTACTGATCACGTGACTAGAATAAAACTGAAGGGAAGTTGAGATAATTACCAAACCTCAATTAGTTTTGAAGTAAACTGAAAAACCTACTTTATTATTAGAACAATGCTGGTTTACTGAATAATGCTTGCCTGTGTGTATCACTGGAAAATGCGATATGATTTGCCAGTTAGAAGGATATTTAGCCCCGCTATGGTGGTCTTTCCGGATAAAGCATTGTCGAAGGACGACTCCTATTAAGACATCGGAAAAATCAAGTAAACTTGTTGATTCTAACCCCAAGCCGTGTATTCTATTCAAATATTTGATATTGCCACAACTTATTGTTTATACGACGCCATTGATTTACTGCAATCAGTCTGTACTCTTGCTGAAATAGAAATAAACACATTTTCTGCAATAGTTTTATGCATTTGCAATTATTTAGTCAGAAATACAGATAATCTTTAAAAACGTGATATGGGATTTAAATAACTGAATAAATATATTTAATATGGAAAGGTTATTCGTTGATTTAATATACCATGGATGTATTGCAATTATGACATGGGAAATCTTTTGATCTTACCGGTTAATTGATGTGATGATGATTATGATGAATGAAGTTTTACCACCACTTTTGTTCACATGATAGGCTAAATGGGCCAAGCGACCTCGAAATGTAATGAAGCGACGAAGTCAAAGGTGAAACAACCTTGATATATACCCACGCCGCGATTCGAACACGGGTAGTTTTGACCCGAAGTCGAATACGCTACCACTAGACCACAGAAGAGCGAGAAATATGGGCTTCTACTGGACTCCACTCTAGAACATCGCATAATAATGTATTACAAAGAGTGATGTATTTTTTTTTAATTTGTAAATATAAATTGAATTTTACAGATATTCATTGGTGTTAGCAGATATGAACGTCATTCATGTGAAGTTAAAATTTTAAGATAAATTACAAATAACATGAAAAAGGAGGGCTCGTCCGGGATTCGAACCCGGGACCTCGCGCACCCTAAGCGCGAATCATACCCCTAGACCAACGAGCCAGCTGATATCTATGTCATTCATGTAGGATATTTCTTTGCTTTTATGCACTTCATTTGTTTCTTTACTTGGTAAACAATTAGAGGAATAGATGTAGTAATTTACAACTGATAACGTTTCCAAATAATTCGACGAATCTCATATCGTACTGATCACGTGACTAGAATAAAACTGAAGGGAAGTTGAGATAATTACCAAACCTCAATTAGTTTTGAAGTAAACTGAAAAACCTACTTTATTATTAGAACAATGCTGGTTTACTGAATAATGCTTGCCTGTGCGTATCACTGGAAAATGCGATATCATTTGCCAGTTAGAAGGATATTTAGCCCCGCTATGGTGGTCTTTCCGGATAAAGCATTGTCGAAGGACGACTCCTATTAAGACATCGGAAAAATCAAGTAAACTTGTTGATTCTAACCCCAAGCCGTGTATTCTATTCAAATATTTGATATTGCCACAACTTATTGTTTATACGACGCCATTGATTTATTGCAATCAGTCTGTACTCTTGCTGAAATAGAAATAAACACATTTTCTGCAATAGTTTTATGCATTTGCAATTATTTAGTCAGAAATACAGATAATCTTTAAAAACGTGATATGGGATTTAAATAACTGAATAAATATATTTAATATGGAAAAGTTATTCGTTGATTTAATATATCATGGATGTATAGCAATTATGACATGGGAAATCTTTTGATCTTACCGGTTAATTGATGTGATGATGATTATGATGAATAAGTTTTACCCCACTTTTGTTCACATATAGGTAAAGGGGCCCAAAACGACCTCGAAATGTAATGAAGCGACGAAGTCAAAGGTGAAACAACCTTGATATATACCCACGCCGCGATTCGAACACGGGTAGTTTTGACCCGAAGTCGAATACGCTACCATAGACCACGAAGAGCAAAAATATGGGTTTACGGGACTCCACCGAACACGCATAAAAATGTATTAAAAAGATGAGTATTTTTTTTTAATTTGTAAAATAAATTAAATTTTAAAGATATTCATTGGGTTAAAATATAACGTCATTTCATGTGAAGTTTTTTAAGATTTAAAATTTAACATAAAAAGGGGGTGGGTTTTTCCCGGGCAATATATTGCCACAGAGGATATCTTGTCATTCATTTTTTTTTTATGGTTTTTAAATTTTATTTAAACTTAATTTTAAATTTAAATTTTCCCAAAAATTGAAAATTTAGAAAACCAAATTTTTTTTTTTTAAGAAAGAAAAACCTTTTTTAATTTTTGAAAATTGGGATAATAAGTTTGTCTTGGTTAGGGGTATTTTTGCCTTAGGGTTTTTCCCCCGAGGTTTCCCGGGTTTCGAAGGACGACTCCTTTCATGGTTAAAAAATTTTTTTTAAAATTTTTCTTTAAATTTTAATTCCAAAATTAATGACGTTATTTCTGCAACACTGATTTCTGAAAAAAAAAAAATTTTTCCAAATTTTATATTTACAAATTAAAAAAAATACATCACTCTTTGTAATACATTATTATGCGATTTGGGTCAAAACCCTTTTCGCCGTGGTTATAGGTTTCACTTGCTCCGTTTATCGGGTGTTTCATTGTTATTGACGTGCTAACATTCATTTCATTACATCATAAAAGGTAAAATTATTCATAATCAACATCTTATAAATCAAGATCCTTCATATTAATAATTTAGTTATTAAATCCAATACTTTAATTATTATTTATATATTAAATCATAACTTTAAAATTTTATTTCTATAAATCAAATGCATAAACATGCAAAAATGTTTTATAAAATTGAGAGAATCAGGCTGTAAACAAAAGTTTGATTCATTTTAAAGATCGCTTGGTTATCAAAACATTTCGGCTAAAATCTCTTGAAATGCTTTTCCGGAACCACAGCGGCTATATCCATGCAATATAGATTTTCAGTTACCAAATATTAGTGATTTCTAATTTAGTTTTTCAGTACTTCAACTATGAGTTGAATTATTAACTTCAGTTTATTAACATCATCTATGTTCAATAGAAACATAGTGTAAAAAATATCCTAATGACAAGTAAGTGGTCTAAGAGATTCCCTAGCAGTCGGGTCTGGCAGGTTTTCGTTGTTATCTTAATCCGAGACTCTTTTCAATGAATTTTTTAAAATTAATTTATATTCAATTAACAAATATATCTTAATCATTTATATTTAAATTAAACAATCTCCTCTTTGTTATTAGCGTTTCGATGGGTCAAACCCTTTCCGCCGTGGTTATGGTGTATTGACTTCGTCACTACTTTCGATCGGGCTTATATCATGTACAATGCGTAACTTTCATCTTCATTCACATAAAAGGTAAAATTCATCATAATCATACATCTTATAAATCAAGATCCTTCATATTAATAATTTAGTTATTAAATCCAATACTTTAATTATTATTTATATATTAAATCATAACTTTAAAATTTTTATTTCTATAAAATCAAATGCATAAACATGGTGTTAATTTTTGCAATACAATATTGAGAAATCATGGGTTAAACAAAAGTTTGATTCATTTTAAAGATCGCTTGGTTATCAAGACATTCGGCTAAAATCTCTGAAATGCTTTTCCGGAAGACACAAGCGCTAAAACCTTTCTAAATAATATTTTCAGTTACCAACAATTATTTAATTTCTAATTAGTTTTTCAGTACTAAACATTGAGTTGTAATTATTAACTTTCAGTTTATTCTACACTATTCTTAATTGTCAATAGAAACATAGTGTAAAAAAATTCCTCTAATGACATAGAACATGTCTGCAGGATATCCCTGTGCAGTCGTCTCGGCAGGTTTTCGTTGTATTTTTAATCCAGAGCTCTTTCAATGAATATCTTAAAATTAATTATATTTCAATTAACAAATATATCTTAATCATTTATATTTAAATTAAACAATCTCCTCTTTGTTATTAGCGTTTCGATGGGTCAAACCCTTTCCGCCGTGGTTATGGTGTATTGACTTCGTCACTACTTTCGATCGGGCTTATATCATGTACAATGCGTAACTTTCATCTTCATTCACATAAAAGGTAAAATTCATCATAATCATACATCTTATAAATCAAGATCCTTCATATTAATAATATAGTTATTAAATCCAATACTTTAATTATTATTTATATATTAAATCATAACTTTAAAATTTTTATTTCTATAAAATCAAATGCATAAACATGGTGTTAATTTTTGCAATACAATATTGAGAAATCATGGGTTAAACAAAAGTTTGATTCATTTTAATAGATCGCTTGGTTATCAAGACATTCGGCTAAAATCTCTGAAATGCTTTTCCGGAAGACACAAGCCTAAAACCTTTCTAAATAATATTTTCAGTTACCAACAATTATTTAATTTCTAATTAGTTTTTCAGTACTAAACATTGAGTTGTAATTATTAACTTTCAGTTTATTCTACACTATTCTTAATTGTCAATAGAAACATAGTGTAAAAAAATTCCTCTAATGACATAGAACATGTCTGCAGGATATCCCTGTGCAGTCGTCTCGGCAGGTTTTCGTTAGTATTTTTAATCCAGAGCTCTTTCAATGAATATCTTAAAATTAATTATATTTCAATTAACAAATATATCTTAATCATTTATATTTAAATTAAACAATCTCCTCTTTGTTATTAGCGTTTCGATGGGTCAAACCCTTTCCGCCGTGGTTATGGTGTATTGACTTCGTCACTACTTTCGATCGGGCTTATATCATGTACAATGCGTAACTTTCATCTTCATTCACATAAAAGGTAAAATTCATCATAATCATACATCTTATAAATCAAGATCCTTCATATTAATAATTTAGTTATTAAATCCAATACTTTAATTATTATTTATATATTAAATCATAACTTTAAAATTTTTATTTCTATAAAATCAAATGCATAAACATGGTGTTAATTTTTGCAATACAATATTGATAAATCAGGCGGTAAACAAAAGTTTGATTCATTTTAAAGATCGCTTGGTTATCAAGACATTCGGCTAAAATCTCTGAAATGCTTTTCCGGAAGACACAAGCCTAAAACCTTTCTAAATAATATTTTCAGTTACCAACAATTATTTAATTTCTAATTAGTTTTTCAGTACTAAACATTGAGTTGTAATTATTAACTTTCAGTTTATTCTACACTATTCTTAATTGTCAATAGAAACATAGTGTAAAAAAATTCCTCTAATGACATAGAACATGTCTGCAGGATATCCATGTGCAGTCGTCTCGGCAGGTTTTCGTTGTATTTTTAATCCAGAGCTCTTTCAATGAATATCTTAAAATTAATTATATTTCAATTAACAAATATATCTTAATCATTTATATTTAAATTAAACAATCTCCTCTTTGTTATTAGCGTTTCGATGGGTCAAACCCTTTCGTCGGGCGTGGTATATTCATTGGTCAAAATACCCGTGTTCAATCGGGCTGGGTATAAGGTTTTTACCTATTGCGTTATTCATTTCAGTCTTTCCCATTACTACGTAACAAAAGGGAATCTTTCATAATTCATACATCATTAACGTAAATCAAAGATTTCCCTTCATATTAATAATCTTAGTTATTAAATCCAATAACCTTTCAATTAAATTATTTATTATTATTTAAATCCATAACTTTTAAAATTTTTATTTCTATATAAGCAAAGAAAAACTATTGCAGAAAATGGTTTATTTCTATTTGCAATACAATATTGAGAAATCAATGGGTTAAAACAAAAGTTTGGAATTCAAATTTTAAAGAATCGGCTTGGGGTTGATAACAGTTACTATTTTTCCGGCTAAAGATCTCCTTGAAATGCTTTTCCGGAAAGACCACCAAGCGGGGCTAATTCCTTCAACTGCAAATATAGATTTTCCAGTTACCCAAAATTATTAGTAACAATTTCTAATTAATAGGTTTTTCAGTTACTTCAAAACAATTGAGTTTGGTAATTATTAACTTTTCAGTTTTATTCTACATTATCTTAATTTCAATTATGAAACTATAGTGTAAAACAAATTCCTCTAATGACATAAGAAACAAATGAGTCTAAGCAAAGAAATATCCCTGATGCAGTCGTGGCTCTGGCAGGGGTTTTCGTTGGGTATCCCGGTTAATCCCGGAGAGCCCTCCTTTTTCATATTGAATTATCTTAAAATTTAATTCATAATATTCAATTTAACACAATAATTTGTAAAATTATTTATTTTAAAATTAAACAAAAATCTCCTCTTTGTATCATTTTAGCGTTTCGATGGGTCAAAACCCTTTTCTCGCTCGTGGTTATGGTGTATTGACTTCGGCAAAATACCTTTCGAATCGCGGCGGTATATCATGTTACCTATTGCGTATACTTTAGTCTCCCTTAGCCTATCATGTGAAAAAAGTGGCGGTAAAACTCTTTCATCATAATTCATACATCATTAACGGTAAATCAAAAGATTTCCCATATAATTAATACATCCAGTTATTAAATCCGAATAACCTTTCCATATTAAATATATTTATTCAGTTATTTAAATCCATATCACTTTTAAAGATTATTTATTTCTATAATAAGCAAAGCAAAAACTATTGCAGAAAATGTGTTTATTTCTATTTAGCAATACAGATATTGCAGAAATCAATGGCGTTAAAACAATAAGTTGTGGAATATCAAATATTTAATAGAATCGGCTTGGGGTTAATCAACAAGTTTACTATTTCCGATGCTAAAGATCGTCCTTCGACAATGCTTTTCCGGAAAGACCACCATAGGGGCAAATTCTTCTAACTGGCAAATATATCGCATTTTCCAGTGTACCACAGCAAATTATTCAGTAAAATTGTCTAATTAAAGTAGGTTTTTCAGTTACTTCAAAACAATTGAGTTTGGTAATTATCTCAACTTTTCAGTTTTATTCTACACTATTCGTATAATTGTCGAATTATTGAAACTTATCAGTGTAAAACACATCTATTCCTCTAATGACATAAGAAACAAATGGTCATAAGCAAAGAAATATCCACATGAATGCTAGATATCACTGGCTCGTTGGTCTAGGGGTATGATTCGCGTTAGGGTGCGCGATCCCGGGTTCGAATCCCGGACGAGCCCTCCTTTTTCATTATTGAATTATCTTAAAATTTTAATTCACAAATGACGCATATCTTAACACCAATGAATACTTAAAATTCAATTTATATTTACAAATAAACAAAAATACTCACTCTTTGTAATCTATTAGCGTGTTCTAGAGTGGGTCAAGAACCCATATTCTCGCTTCGTGGTCTAGTGGTAGCTATTGACTTCGGTCAAAATACCGTTTCGAATCGCGCTGGGTATATATCAGGTGTTCACCTTTGACCGTCGCTTCATTACATTTCATCTTCCCATTAGCTATCATGTGAACAAAAGTGGTAACTCATTCATCATAATCATCATCAATAATTAACCAAGAAAAAGATTTCCATGTCAAATAATACATCCAGTTATTAAATCCGAATAACCTTTCCATATTAAATATATTTATTCAGTTATTTAAATCCATATCACTTTTTAAAGATTATCTGTATTTCTGCAAATAAGCAAATGCATAAATATTGCGTGTGTTTATTTTATTTAGCAATACAGATATTGCAGTAAATAATGGCGTCGTTAAACAATAAGTTGTGGAATATCAAATATTTAATAGAATCGGCTTGGGGTTAGAATCAACAAGTTTACTATTTTTCCTTCTAATGGAGTGTTTCGCATTTTCCGGAAGACCACAGGGGCAAATATCCTTCTAACTGGCAAATATATCGCATTTTCCAGTTAACCAAAGCATTATTCAGTAAAATTGTCTAATTAAAGTAGGTTTTTCAGTTACTTCAAAACAATTGAGTTTGGTAATTATCTCAACTTTTCAGTTTTATTCTACACTATTCGTATAATTGTCGAATTATTGAAACTTATCAGTGTAAAACACATCTATTCCTCTAATGACATAAGAAACAAATGTCATAAGCAAAGAAATATCCACATGAATGCTAGATATCACTGGCTCGTTGGTCTAGGGGTATGATTCGCGTTAGGGTGCGCGATCCCGGGTTCGAATCCCGGACGAGCCCTCCTTTTTCATTATTGAATTATCTTAAAATTTAATTCATAATGATTCATATTTAACACCAATGAATATCTTAAAATTATTATATTTCAAATTAAACAAAAATACTCACTCTTTGTAATCATTATTAGCGTGTTCGAGTGGGTCAAGAACCCATTTTCTCGCTTCGTGGTCTAGTGGTAGGTATTGACTTCGGGTCAAAATACCGTTTCGAATCGCGGCTGGGTATATATCATGTTCACCTTTACTTGTCGCTTCATTCATTTCAGGTCGTTTCCCATTTAACCTAAGAACAAAAGGGAACTCTATATCATAATTCATACATCATTAACGGTAAATCAAAGATTTCCCTGTCATATTCAATAATCCTTAGTTATTAAATCACGAATAACCTTTCCATATTAAATATATTTATTCAGTTATTTAAATCCCATATCACTTTTTAAAGATTATCTGTATTTCTGCAAATAATTGAATGCATAAAACTATTGCAGAAAAGTTTATTTTATTTAGCAAGATACAGATATTGCAGAAATCATGGCGTCGTTAAACAATAAGTTGTGGAATATCAAATATTTAATAGAATCGGCTTGGGGTTAATCAAAAGTTTACTTATTTTTCCGATGTCTTATAAGTGTCCTTGACATGCTTTTCCGGAAAACCACAGGGGGAAATATCCTTCTAACTGGCAAATATATCGCATTTTCCAGTGTACCACAAAGCTTATTCAGTAAACCAATTGTCTAATTAAAGTAGGTTTTTCAGTTACTTCAAAACAATTGAGTTTGGTAATTATCTCAACTTTTCAGTTTTATTCTAGTCACTATCAGTACGATATGGTTTCGAATTATTGAAACTTATCAGTGTAAAACACATCTATTCCTCTAATGACAAGTAAAGAAACAAATGAAGTGCATAAACAGAATATCCTACATGAATCCATAGAATCAGCGGCTCGTTGGTCTAGGTTATTCGCGCTTGGGCGCGAGGTCCCGGGTTCAATGGACGACCTCCTTTTCTGTTATTTGAATTATCTTAAAATTTTAACTTCACATGAATGACGTTCATATCTGCTAACACATGAATATCTAAAATTCAATTATATTCAAATAAACAAAAATACTCACTCTTTGTAATCTATTATGCGTGTTCTAGAGTGGGTCAGTAGAACCCATTTTCTCGCTTCGTGGTCTAGTGGTAGTATTGACTTCGGTCAAAATACCCTTTCGACGCGCTGGGTATATATCAAGGTTGTTTCACTTTGCCGTCGCTTCATTACATTTCGAGGTCGTTTGGCCCATTTAGCCTATCATGTGAACAAAAGTGGCGGTAAAACTCTATTCATCATAATCATCATCACATCAATTAACCGGTAAGATCAAAAGATTTCCCATGTCATAATTGCAATACATCCTTAGTATATTAAATCAACGAATAACCTTTCCATATTAAATATATTTATTCAGTTATTTAAATCCCATATCACGTTTTTAAAGATTATCTGTATTTCTGACTAAATAATTGCAAATGCATAAAACTATTGCAGAAAATGTGTTTATTTCTATTTCAGCAAGAGTACAGACTGATTGCAGTAAATCAATGGCGTCGTATAAACAATAAGTTGTGGCAATATCAAATATTTGAAAGAATACACGGCTTGGGGTTAGAATCAACAAGTTTACTTGATTTTTCCGATGTCTTAATAGGAGTCGTCCTTCGACAATGCTTTATCCGGAAAGACCACCATAGCGGGGCTAAATATCCTTCTAACTGGCAAATATATCGCATTTTCCAGTGATACCACAGGCAAGCATTATTCAGTAAACCAGCATTGTCTAATAATAAAGTAGGTTTTTCAGTTTACTTCAAAACTAATTGAGGTTTGGTAATTATCTCAACTTCCCTTCAGTTTTATTCTAGTCACGTGATCAGTACGATATGAGATTCGTCGAATTATTTGGAAACGTTATCAGTGTAAATTACTACATCTATTCCTCTAATTGTTTACCAAGTAAAGAAACAAATGAATGCATAAAACAAAGAAATATCCTACATGAATGACATAGATATCAGCTGGCTCGTTGGTCTAGGGGTATGATTCGCGCTTGGGTGCGCGAGGTCCCGGGTTCGAATCCCGGACGAGCCCTCCTTTTTCATGTTATTTGTAATTTATCTTAAAATTTTAACTTCACATGAATGACGTTCATATCTGCTAACACCAATGAATATCTTAAAATTCAATTTATATTTACAAATTAAAAAAAATACATCACTCTTTGTAATACATTATTATGCGATGTTCTAGAGTGGAGTCCAGTAGAAGCCCATATTTCTCGCTCTTCTGTGGTCTAGTGGTAGCGTATTCGACTTCGGGTCAAAACTACCCGTGTTCGAATCGCGGCGTGGGTATATATCAAGGTTGTTTCACCTTTGACTTCGTCGCTTCATTACATTTCGAGGTCGTTTGGCCCATTTAGCCTATCATGTGAACAAAAGTGGCGGTAAAACTCTATTCATCATAATCATCATCACATCAATTAACCGGTAAGATCAAAAGATTTCCCATGTCATAATTGCAATACATCCTTAGTATATTAAATCAACGAATAACCTTTCCATATTAAATATATTTATTCAGTTATTTAAATCCCATATCACGTTTTTAAAGATTATCTGTATGTCTGACTAAATAATTGCAAATGCATAAAACTATTGCAGAAAATGTGTTTATTTCTATTTCAGCAAGAGTACAGACTGATTGCAGTAAATCAATGGCGTCGTATAAACAATAAGTTGTGGCAATATCAAATATTTGAATAGAATACACGGCTTGGGGTTAGAATCAACAAGTTTACTTGATTTTTCCGATGTCTTAATAGGAGTCGTCCTTCGACAATGCTTTATCCGGAAAGACCACCATAGCGGGGCTAAATATCCTTCTAACTGGCAAATCATATCGCATTTTCCAGTGATACACACAGGCAAGCATTATTCAGTAAACCAGCATTGTACTAATAATAAAGTAGGTTTTTCAGTTTACTTCAAAACTAATTGAGGTTTGGTAATTATCTCAACTTCCCTTCAGTTTTATTCTAGTCACGTGATCAGTACGATATGAGATTCGTCGAATTATTTGGAAACGTTATCAGTGTAAATTACTACATCTATTCCTCTAATTGTTTACCAAGTAAAGAAACAAATGAGTGCATAAAACAAAGAAATATCCTACATGAATGACATAGATATCAGCTGGCTCGTTGGTCTAGGGGTATGATTCGCGCTTGGGTGCGCGAGGTCCCGGGTTCGAATCCCGGACGAGCCCTCCTTTTTCATGTTATTTGTAATTTATCTTAAAATTTTAACTTCACATGAATGACGTTCATATCTGCTAACACCAATGAATATCTTAAAATTCAATTTATATTTACAAATTAAAAAAAATACATCACTCTTTGTAATACATTATTATGCGATGTTCTAGAGTGGAGTCCAGTAGAAGCCCATATTTCTCGTCTTCGTGGTCTAGTGGTAGCTATTGACTTCGGGTCAAAACTACCCGTGTTCGAATCGCGGCGTGGGTATATATCAAGGTTGTTTCACCTTTGACTTCGTCGCTTCATTACATTTCGAGGTCGTTGGCCCATTTAGCCTATCATGTGAACAAAAGTGGCGGTAAAACTCTATTCATCATAATCATCATCACATCAATTAACCGGTAAGATCAAAAGATTTCCCATGTCATAATTGCAATACATCCTTAGTATATTAAATCAACGAATAACCTTTCCATATTAAATATATTTATTCAGTTATTTAAATCCCATATCACGTTTTTAAAGATTATCTGTATTTCTGACTAAATAATTGCAAATGCATAAAACTATTGCAGAAAATGTGTTTATTTCTATTTCAGCAAGAGTACAGACTGATTGCAGTAAATCAATGGCGTCGTATAAACAATAAGTTGTGGCAATATCAAATATTTGAAAGAATACACGGCTTGGGGTTAGAATCAACAAGTTTACTTGATTTTTCCGATGTCTTAATAGGAGTCGTCCTTCGACAATGCTTTATCCGGAAAGACCACCATAGCGGGGCTAAATATCCTTCTAACTGGCAAATGATATCGCATTTTCCAGTGATACGCACAGGCAAGCATTATTCAGTAAACCAGCATTGTTCTAATAATAAAGTAGGTTTTTCAGTTTACTTCAAAACTAATTGAGGTTTGGTAATTATCTCAACTTCCCTTCAGTTTTATTCTAGTCACGTGATCAGTACGATATGAGATTCGTCGAATTATTTGGAAACGTTATCAGCTGTAAATTACTACATCTATTCCTCTAATTGTTTACCAAGTAAAGAAACAAATGAAGTGCATAAAAGCAAAGAAATATCCTACATGAATGACATAGATATCAGCTGGCTCGTTGGTCTAGGGGTATGATTCGCGCTTCGGGTGCGCGAGGTCCCGGGTTCGAATCCCGGACGAGCCCTCCTTTTTCATGTTATTTGTAATTTATCTTAAAATTTTAACTTCACATGAATGACGTTCATATCTGCTAACACCAATGAATATCTGTAAAATTCAATTTATATTTACAAATTAAAAAAAATACATCACTCTTTGTAATACATTATTATGCGATGTTCTAGAGTGGAGTCCAGTAGAAGCCCATATTCTCGCTCTTCGTGGTCTAGTGGTAGGTATTGACTTCGGGTCAAAACTACCCGTGTTCGAATCGCGGCTGGGTATATATCAAGGTTGTTTCACCTTTGACTTCGTCGCTTCATTACATTTCGAGGTCGTTTGGCCCATTTAGCCTATCATGTGAACAAAAGTGGGGTAAAACTTATTCATCATAATCATCATCACATCAATTAACCGGTAAGATCAAAAGATTTCCCATGTCATAATTGCAAACATCCTGTATATTAAATCAACGAATAACCTTTCCATTTAAATATATTTATTCAGTTATTTAAATCCCATATCTAATTGCAATACATCCTTAGTATATTAAATCAACGAATAACCTTTCCATATTAAATATATTTATTCAGTTATTTAAATCCCATATCACGTTTTTAAAGATTATCTGTATTTCTGACTAAATAATTGCAAATGCATAAAACTATTGCAGAAAATGTGTTTATTTCTATTTCAGCAAGAGTACAGACTGATTGCAGTAAATCAATGGCGTCGTATAAACAATAAGTTGTGGCAATATCAAATATTTGAATAGAATACACGGCTTGGGGTTAGAATCAACAAGTTTACTTGATTTTTCCGATGTCTTAATAGGAGTCGTCCTTCGACAATGCTTTATCCGGAAAGACCACCATAGCGGGGCTAAATATCCTTCTAACTAGCAAATCATATCGCATTTTCCAGTGATACACACAGACAAGCATTATTCAGTAAACCAGCATTGTACTAATAATAAAGTAGGTTTTTCAGTTTACTTCAAAACTAATTGAGGTTTGGTAATTATCTCAACTTCCCTTCAGTTTTATTCTAGTCACGTGATCAGTACGATATGAGATTCGTCGAATTATTTGGAAACGTTATCAGTTGTAAATTACTACATCTATTCCTCTAATTGTTTACCAAGTAAAGAAACAAATGAAGTGCATAAAAGCAAAGAAATATCCTACATGAATGACATAGATATCAGCTGGCTCGTTGGTCTAGGGGTATGATTCGCGCTTCGGGTGCGCGAGGTCCCGGGTTCGAATCCCGGACGAGCCCTCCTTTTTCATGTTATTTGTAATTTATCTTAAAATTTTAACTTCACATGAATGACGTTCATATCTGCTAACACCAATGAATATCTGTAAAATTCAATTTATATTTACAAATTAAAAAAAAATACATCACTCTTTGTAATACATTATTATGCGATGTTCTAGAGTGGAGTCCAGTAGAAGCCCATATTTCTTGCTCTTCCGTGGTCTAGTGGTAGCGTATTCGACTTCGGGTCAAAACTACCCGTGTTCGAATCGCGGCGTGGGTATATATCAAGGTTGTTTCACCTTTGACTTCGTCGCTTCATTACATTTCGAGGTCGCTTGGCCCATTTAGCCTATCATGTGAACAAAAGTGGCGGTAAAACTCTATTCATCATAATCATCATCACATCAATTAACCGGTAAGATCAAAAGATTTCCCATGTCATAATTGCAATACATCCTTAGTATATTAAATCAACGAATAACCTTTCCATATTAAATATATTTATTCAGTTATTTAAATCCCATATCACGTTTTTAAAGATTATCTGTATTTCTGACTAAATAATTGCAAATGCATAAAACTATTGCAGAAAATGTGTTTATTTCTATTTCAGCAAGAGTACAGACTGATTGCAGTAAATCAATGGCGTCGTATAAACAATAAGTTGTGGCAATATCAAATATTTGAATAGAATACACGGCTTGGGGTTAGAATCAACAAGTTTACTTGATTTTTCCGATGTCTTAATAGGAGTCGTCCTTCGACAATGCTTTATCCGGAAAGACCACCATAGCGGGGCTAAATATCCTTCTAACTGGCAAATCATATCGCATTTTCCAGTGATACACACAGGCAAGCATTATTCAGTAAACCAGCATTGTACTAATAATAAAGTAGGTTTTTCAGTTTACTTCAAAACTAATTGAGGTTTGGTAATTATCTCAACTTCCCTTCAGTTTTATTCTAGTCACGTGATCAGTACGATATGAGATTCGTCGAATTATTTGGAAACGTTATCAGCTGTAAATTACTACATCTATTCCTCTAATTGTTTACCAAGTAAAGAAACAAATGAAGTGCATAAAAGCAAAGAAATATCCTACATGAATGACATAGATATCAGCTGGCTCGTTGGTCTAGGGGTATGATTCGCGCTTAGGGTGCGCGAGGTCCCGGGTTCGAATCCCGGACGAGCCCTCCTTTTTCATGTTATTTGTAATTTATCTTAAAATTTTAACTTCACATGAATGACGTTCATATCTGCTAACACCAATGAATATCTGTAAAATTCAATTTATATTTACAAATTAAACAAAAATACATCACTCTTTGTAATACATTATTATGCGATGTTCTAGAGTGGAGTCCAGTAGAAGCCCATATTTCTCGCTCTTCCGTGGTCTAGTGGTAGCGTATTGGACTTCGGGTCAAAACTACCCGTGTTCGAATCGCGGCGTGGGTATATATCAAGGTTGTTTCACCTTTGACTTCGTCGCTTCATTACATTTCGAGGTCGCTTGGCCCATTTAACCTATTATGTGAACAAAAGTGGTGGTAAAACTTCATTCATCATAATCATCATCACATCAATTAACCGGTAAGATCAAAAGATTTCCCATGTCATAATTGCAATACATCCTTAGTATATTAAATCAACGAATAACCTTTCCATATTAAATATATTTATTCAGTTATTTAAATCCCATATCACGTTTTTAAAGATTATCTGTATGTCTGACTAAATAATTGCAAATGCATAAAACTATTGCAGAAAATGTGTTTATTTCTATTTCAGCAAGAGTACAGACTGATTGCAGTAAATCAATGGCGTCGTATAAACAATAAGTTGTGGCAATATCAAATATTTGAATAGAATACACGGCTTGGGGTTAGAATCAACAAGTTTACTTGATTTTTCCGATGTCTTAATAGGAGTCGTCCTTCGACAATGCTTTATCCGGAAAGACCACCATAGCGGGGCTAAATATCCTTCTAACTGGCAAATCATATCGCATTTTCCAGTGATACACACAGGCAAGCATTATTCAGTAAACCAGCATTGTACTAATAATAAAGTAGGTTTTTCAGTTTACTTCAAAACTAATTGAGGTTTGGTAATTATCTCAACTTCCCTTCAGTTTTATTCTAGTCACGTGATCAGTACGATATGAGATTCGTCGAATTATTTGGAAACGTTATCAGCTGTAAATTACTACATCTATTCCTCTAATTGTTTACCAAGTAAAGAAACAAATGAAGTGCATAAAAGCAAAGAAATATCCTACATGAATGACATAGATATCAGCTGGCTCGTTGGTCTAGGGGTATGATTCGCGCTTAGGGTGCGCGAGGTCCCGGGTTCGAATCCCGGACGAGCCCTCCTTTTTCATGTTATTTGTAATTTATCTTAAAATTTTAACTTCACATGAATGACGTTCATATCTGCTAACACCAATGAATATCTGTAAAATTCAATTTATATTTACAAATTAAAAAAAATACATCACTCTTTGTAATACATTATTATGCGATGTTCTAGAGTGGAGTCCAGTAGAAGCCCATATTTCTCGCTCTTCCGTGGTCTAGTGGTAGCGTATTCGACTTCGGGTCAAAACTACCCGTGTTCGAATCGCGGCGTGGGTATATATCAAGGTTGTTTCACCTTTGACTTCGTCGCTTCATTACATTTCGAGGTCGTTTGGCCCATTTAGCCTATCATGTGAACAAAAGTGGCGGTAAAACTCTATTCATCATAATCATCATCACATCAATTAACCGGTAAGATCAAAAGATTTCCCATGTCATAATTGCAATACATCCTTAGTATATTAAATCAACGAATAACCTTTCCATATTAAATATATTTATTCAGTTATTTAAATCCCATATCACGTTTTTAAAGATTATCTGTATTTCTGACTAAATAATTGCAAATGCATAAAACTATTGCAGAAAATGTGTTTATTTCTATTTCAGCAAGAGTACAGACTGATTGCAGTAAATCAATGGCGTCGTATAAACAATAAGTTGTGGCAATATCAAATATTTGAATAGAATACACGGCTTGGGGTTAGAATCAACAAGTTTACTTGATTTTTCCGATGTCTTAATAGGAGTCGTCCTTCGACAATGCTTTATCCGGAAAGACCACCATAGCGGGGCTAAATATCCTTCTAACTGGCAAATCATATCGCATTTTCCAGTGATACACACAGGCAAGCATTATTCAGTAAACCAGCATTGTACTAATAATAAAGTAGGTTTTTCAGTTTACTTCAAAACTAATTGAGGTTTGGTAATTATCTCAACTTCCCTTCAGTTTTATTCTAGTCACGTGATCAGTACGATATGAGATTCGTCGAATTATTTGGAAACGTTATCAGCTGTAAATTACTACATCTATTCCTCTAATTGTTTACCAAGTAAAGAAACAAATGAAGTGCATAAAAGCAAAGAAATATCCTACATGAATGACATAGATATCAGCTGGCTCGTTGGTCTAGGGGTATGATTCGCGCTTAGGGTGCGCGAGGTCCCGGGTTCGAATCCCGGACGAGCCCTCCTTTTTCATGTTATTTGTAATTTATCTTAAAATTTTAACTTCACATGAATGACGTTCATATCTGCTAACACCAATGAATATCTGTAAAATTCAATTTATATTTACAAATTAAACAAAAATACATCACTCTTTGTAATACATTATTATGCGATGTTCTAGAGTGGAGTCCAGTAGAAGCCCATATTTCTCGCTTTTTCCGTGGTCTAGTGGTAGCGTATTCGGGCTTCGGGTCAAAACTACCCGTGTTCGAATCGCGGCGTGGGTATATATCAAGGTTGTTTCACCTTTGACTTCGTCGCTTCATTACATTTCGAGGTCGCTTTTGGGCCCCTTTAGCCTATCATGTGAACAAAAGTGGCGGTAAAACTCTATTCATCATAATCATCATCACATCAATTAACCGGTAAGATCAAAAGATTTCCCATGTCATAATTGCAATACATCCTTAGTATATTAAATCAACGAATAACCTTTCCATATTAAATATATTTATTCAGTTATTTAAATCCCATATCACGTTTTTAAAGATTATCTGTATTTCTGACTAAATAATTGCAAATGCATAAAACTATTGCAGAAAATGTGTTTATTTCTATTTCAGCAAGAGTACAGACTGATTGCAGTAAATCAATGGCGTCGTATAAACAATAAGTTGTGGCAATATCAAATATTTGAATAGAATACACGGCTTGGGGTTAGAATCAACAAGTTTACTTGATTTTTCCGATGTCTTAATAGGAGTCGTCCTTCGACAATGCTTTATCCGGAAAGACCACCATAGCGGGGCTAAATATCCTTCTAACTGGCAAATCATATCGCATTTTCCAGTGATACACACAGGCAAGCATTATTCAGTAAACCAGCATTGTACTAATAATAAAGTAGGTTTTTCAGTTTACTTCAAAACTAATTGAGGTTTGGTAATTATCTCAACTTCCCTTCAGTTTTATTCTAGTCACGTGATCAGTACGATATGAGATTCGTCGAATTATTTGGAAACGTTATCAGCTGTAAATTACTACATCTATTCCTCTAATTGTTTACCAAGTAAAGAAACAAATGAAGTGCATAAAAGCAAAGAAATATCCTACATGAATGACATAGATATCAGCTGGCTCGTTGGTCTAGGGGTATGATTCGCGCTTCGGGTGCGCGAGGTCCCGGGTTCGAATCCCGGACGAGCCCTCCTTTTTCATGTTATTTGTAATTTATCTTAAAATTTTAACTTCACATGAATGACGTTCATATCTGCTAACACCAATGAATATCTGTAAAATTCAATTTATATTTACAAATTAAAAAAAATACATCACTCTTTGTAATACATTATTATGCGATGTTCTAGAGTGGAGTCCAGTAGAAGCCCATATTTCTCGCTCTTCCGTGGTCTAGTGGTAGCATATTGGACTTCGGATCAAAACTACCCGTGTTCGAATCGCGGCGTGGGTATATATCAAGGTTGTTTCACCTTTGACTTCGTCGCTTCATTACATTTCGAGGTCGTTTGGCCCATTTAGCCTATCATGTGAACAAAAGTGGCGGTAAAACTTCATTCATCATAATCATCATCACATCAATTAACCGGTAAGATCAAAAGATTTCCCATGTCATAATTGCAATACATCCTTAGTATATTAAATCAACGAATAACCTTTCCATATTAAATATATTTATTCAGTTATTTAAATCCCATATCACGTTTTTAAAGATTATCTGTATGTCTGACTAAATAATTGCAAATGCATAAAACTATTGCAGAAAATGTGTTTATTTCTATTTCAGCAAGAGTACAGACTGATTGCAGTAAATCAATGGCGTCGTATAAACAATAAGTTGTGGCAATATCAAATATTTGAATAGAATACACGGCTTGGGGTTAGAATCAACAAGTTTACTTGATTTTTCCGATGTCTTAATAGGAGTCGTCCTTCGACAATGCTTTATCCGGAAAGACCACCATAGCGGGGCTAAATATCCTTCTAACTGGCAAATCATATCGCATTTTCCAGTGATACACACAGGCAAGCATTATTCAGTAAACCAGCATTGTACTAATAATAAAGTAGGTTTTTCAGTTTACTTCAAAACTAATTGAGGTTTGGTAATTATCTCAACTTCCCTTCAGTTTTATTCTAGTCACGTGATCAGTACGATATGAGATTCGTCGAATTATTTGGAAACGTTATCAGCTGTAAATTACTACATCTATTCCTCTAATTGTTTACCAAGTAAAGAAACAAATGAAGTGCATAAAAGCAAAGAAATATCCTACATGAATGACATAGATATCAGCTGGCTCGTTGGTCTAGGGGTATGATTCGCGCTTAGGGTGCGCGAGGTCCCGGGTTCGAATCCCGGACGAGCCCTCCTTTTTCATGTTATTTGTAATTTATCTTAAAATTTTAACTTCACATGAATGACGTTCATATCTGCTAACACCAATGAATATCTGTAAAATTCAATTTATATTTACAAATTAAAAAAAAATACATCACTCTTTGTAATACATTATTATGCGATGTTCTAGAGTGGAGTCCAGTAGAAGCCCATATGTCTCGCTCTTCCGTGGTCTAGTGGTAGCGTATTGGACTTCGGGTCAAAACTACCCGTGTTCGAATCGCGGCGTGGGTATATATCAAGGTTGTTTCACCTTTGACTTCGTCGCTTCATTACATT
>JAODUP010001793.1:0-28189 GCA_025642065.1 Paralvinella palmiformis
ATAATGCATAATTTTGATGCATTGAACTGCAGTTGCCATTTGTCTGCCCACATCAAAAGTTTTTCTAAGTCACTTTGCAGTCTGATATGGTCATCTTGGTTGTTTACTGGTCTGTACACTTTGGTATCATCTGCAAACATCATGGTGATACTCTCGACTGCTCCTGGTAGGTCATTTACATAGATTATGAACAAGATTGGTCCAGGCACACTTCCCTGTGGGATTCCACTCAGCACCTCTAACCAATGGGATAGGGACCCATTTATAATAATAATGTATATTTAATAAAGCACCCTTACTAGCAGGAGCCATTCAAAGGCGCTGTACAAATAATATGTAATATAATAATACCCCAAATAATGTCTGTAAAAACCCTGTAATGATTTAAAAGATAATAATTATTTATCTGTGAAAGCGACCTTAAATAGGTGTGTTTTTAGAAGAGACTTAAAATTTCCAAGAGTCAACGCATTTCTAATATTTGCCGGCAACTTATTCCACAAAGTGGGGGCTGCAACGCTAAATGCACAATCACCATATCACTTGAGCTGAGACACTGGCACCTGCAATAGTATCTGACTGGATGACCTGAGTTTTTGGGATAACTTTCTAATGGAAACCAGTTCACACAGGTATTCTGGCGCCATATCATTAATAGATTTATAAGTTATTAACAGAATCTTAAAATGGATACACTGTCTAACAGGTAGCCAATGTAGTTTTTGAAGAATTGGGGTGATATGATCATATTTTCTAGTATTTGTTACAATGCGAGCTGCACTATTCTGAATTCGCTGAAGGCGATTAATGTTATAATCAGATATGCCATATAACAGGGAGTTACAATAGTCTATACGAGATGTAACAAAGGCATGAACTACAGTTACAAGTGATTCTTGTGTCCATTTACCGAGACTCTCTGTCGTCTGTTGCTCAGGAAATCTTCTATTCATTTCAGGAGTTTACCATTTATACCATATACAGCTAATTTCCTAATCAGGCGTTGGTGTGGCACAGTGTCAAACGCTTTACTGAAACCACGTACATGACATCAAAGCAATCATCGTTATCAATCATTTCTGTCCATTGGTCGAGTACTCTTAATAGTTGTAGGGTGGTGGATCTCTTGGACCTGAAACTGTATTGATTATCTGATAATATTTCATTTGTGTCAAGATGTTTCATAATTTCAATTCTGATGAGTTTTTCCATAAGTTTACATACAACTGATGTGAGGCTTACTGGTCGATAGTTACTTGATTTTTTATTACTTCCTTTCTAAAATATGGGGGTGACATTAGCATCTTTCCATGATATACATGAAAATCATTAGTTAGGCTAGGGCTAGGCCCGCTAGGGAGTCTACACACTCGCACTATAGTCTAACTGTTAGTCTACGGGTAGATCTAGATATTTTAAAGATATATCTTATACTTATTTTGATTTATCAGCTTACTGTAGTGATAAAAATATCTTACTATGTGGCATGTTAAATCTCAATCTACGCTAGATTTATTGTAAATTTATTATTCACTTTAATATATATTAATGAATGTAAAAATAAGTGAAATATGAGATAATTCTATATATAGCAGCTAGATTTATAATATGTATGTATACCAGTAGGTAGACTGTGACACAAAAAATTCAATTAAAGATAGAGGACTCATTCGTGATAATGATTGAAGAACAAGAAATAAACATTCCAATGGTATCTGTTTCATGATTATAGCTCAAATAATAAGGAAGTTGAGACTTTTTACTTACATAGGTCTGACCTCAAATCCAAATTTCACAAATAAAATTCATAACTCTCTTAATATTCAATGAAATAGCTTGTCTAAAAAACTAACTGGTGTCTAAATAACTAACTGAAGCCTAAAAACTAAATACCTAACCAGTTGATCATGTACAATAATAATTTTATTTCACACACACGTATATATATGTATGTGTGTGTGTATATAACTTGAATGGTTTTAGTACTGTTTGGAACATTGCTCCCAGAGAATGTCTGATCATGGCCTTTTGTCTAATGTTCAGTCATTTTTATTTGGTGCACCACAGGGTTCAGTTCTTGGCCCTTTGGTTTTCACAATGTACACATGTCTTCTTGGGTTAATTGTGCAGTGATATGGCATTGAATACCACTTATATACTAATGACACACAGTCATATATATGTGTGTGTGTGTTACAGTTAACCGTTTATTAATCAAATAATATGTATATTACTTGAAATAGTCAGGTAATATGTCTATTGCTAACTGAGATTAGTAGTTTATAAAGATGGAACTATAATGACTTGAATGTGGCCATTGGAAGAGCATTTTACATGATCATAGAACTGATAAAATCATGCCATTTTTAATTGAGCAAAGAAGTAGAGGCATTTAATGCAGTCAGAAACTATTAATAGTTTTAGCTGAAATATTAATGATTTTCATTGATGTCTGTACAGACACACAACACACATATTCATAACTGAAACAAACAAAAAATTATAAAAGGTTATTATGAAGGTACACCAAGTAGATTTACTGTATAAGACATAGGTAGTGACATATTACTGGTAATTAGTGGTTTTGGTTACTCACTGTATCTTAAAAGGACATAACATGAATATATTAAACTTGAGTTTTTTCATAGCCACAATATTTTCACTAGTGAGAGGTGTATCAGTGCGGTGCATTGATGACACATTAAAGACTGCCTGATCACCCATTAGCCAATTCTTTCATTTAAATCGAAAGATAATACTTTAGCCATTTTCCAGAACAAATTAATATCACAAAATGCTATAAAATATTTTATCCAATAATGATGAAAGTAGCTGATGTTAAGATGTGGTGAAACTAAGTGATGCTCGAATAAATTCAAGGCAAATAGTCACACACATAAAACACAAATGTCAGTTTTCTGGGTTGTGTTATGTTTTTATTTTTAGACAAACTAGCCGTAACTTCTAAGTATATTATTATAAGTTATATTAAACGGTATAAGTGTGTTATGCCACATAAATCTTTCTGTTTCTAACCATTTGTTACAAGTAGAAGCTGAAATATGGCAAAGAATCTCATACGGCAAATCAGCACAGAATTGAAGATGGAACAGAAGAATTTAAATTTCCAACATCTCCACCAATCAGAGCCTGGGTTGTGATTCATGTAACTGATGACTACTGTCTTCATCTTGCAAGTGCATTCCCTGATTGGTCCATATTGCAATATGGTGATGTACAAGAACCACCTGCATCAGCAAGGTTAGATTATATGAATTTGGTGCAATTATATTGCTGCTGTTCTTGGTTTGACATATGTTTCTATATATAATTCATTACATATATTGTTTTATTTTCAGGATTTTGAGATCCATAAACAACAATTATATTTTCATTAATTTAAATAATATTACTTTGACTGTGAATTCTTTAGCAGAAATGCATTTGTAGCCCGTAAATATTTAATTGTCTATATATAAGTATATTTTGAAACCATTGAAATACCCAAAGTTATTGTTCTGTTTAGCTTTTCCATTGCTCTAACATAGCATATATAATAATGTTATTATTTATAGCAGCTGTCAGTTCTATAGTGGTAATTACTGGATACTATTTCAGACACAAACGATGTCATTACTTTAAAAGTCAACGCATGTCAACAAATACAGTCCTTCAGGCTGAGGTTTTTTTATATGTGATAAAGGTAATGATTTGTTCTATCTGAAATGTTGGATGTATTATTGTAAGAACAGAAATTGATACAAATTAATATAAATGATTCATATTTACCTTCTGTAAACAACAAATTTTACTATGTTTTGCTTTCTTTTTAACAGATGGGCGCTGAAGCAATTTACATTCATTCCTCTCCTCAAACTGTGAATGATATAATATTTCCAAAGAACAGCGTTCTGCAGTATACAATGAATGGTTTGACTGTGTCATCAAAAAATGGCTATTTTAACCCACTGGAACACTGGGGATGCAATTATACACATTTATATCCACAGCAAGTTAAAGGCCATTCCTACAAACTTTGCACAGGTCTTATGACCTCAATACAAGCTGAATCTAAGTATCTTCATGTTCAAAGTAAGGAAGCGAGTGAAGAGAATATTGTTGTGAGTGAATCTTGTGACACATCCAGCCCAGATGTTGTCATGTCTAGTGGAACATATGCTTTCTTTCATGTGGAAAATATACTGTATATGAGGGATGCATTTTGGGGTTTACCAACTACCGAAGTGAATGATTCAAGTGATGCAATGTGCTTCAGTTTTCTCATTCAAAAGCTGTTGTGGTTCACTGGCAGACGCCTTCTATTACACACTGGAAGATCGCTGCACACTTTGAAGGATGTTGACACCAGCAAAATTCAGATATGCCGAAGCTTTTTGGATGGGATAAATTGTGAGATGCCGAATTTCACGGCATGTTTTGCAAAACTGTGTGACAGTTTTCCAGCTGATGTGTTGAACAACAAACATGTTTTAAAGTTCCAGATGAAGTGGCTGAAAGCTCTTGAGGTGAATGACTACCAACTGCCAAACATCCATCCAGAGACACAAAATAAGTGCGATCCTAAGGAATTGATTTATACACCAGTGCAACACAAAGTCTCGTATCGAATAAAGAAATGGCGGGTGAACCCTTTTCCACCGGTTAACAATATAGCTGCCATCCGTACCACATATACGAATATGTGTGAAGGGGCTGATAAGAAATTCAGCAGCATACAGCCAGATTTTTTGGCCCCATGGATCATATGGGAAGATGTTTTATTAGTTGTTGTATTTAATATTCCTTTGTATGATATAATTCCTTACATAGAAGTATTGTATAGATCGTTCTTTCCACACGTGCTGTACTGCGGCCCATCCATGCTGGAGTACGTCAATTTCACAAAACTGAGGTCGTATAACATATCTTTCGTGGCCTATGGTGCCACGCCTGTGGGCCATTTTCTGGGATCATTTAATTACAAGTGCCTCATGATGGCAGTGGAAATGAAGTACGATGTCCGTGGATACCTCGTTGTTGCGGATGACCTTCTTTTTATCCCACAGAAAATAAAACAACTGAATCTTGAGAAGGCTTGGTTTCCTGCTGGAAATCACATGAAAACAGCTGATATCAAAACTCTACGGGAATGTCGTCTTGGTATGTGTGATTTCCATACCCATTGGCGCTGGTGGGTTGAATACCAAGATGCCGTACTAAAAACATTACAGGATATGGAGTCAAGAAGGAACGAATCGCTTCTTATTAACAAGTGTCTGAAAACATTAAGCAATCTCAATCATAGTGAATTCCATGTTAATGGTGGTTATTCGGATATATTTTACATTCCACATTATTTAGGCGACAGTTTTGCTCAGCTGCTTGCCCTCTTCCATGAGCATAATGTGTTTTTGGAAATAGCTATTCCAACAGTTTTCAGGTGTTTAGTGCCCGACACAGAAATGGAGATACTTCAGGGAAAACAAGTATGGGATAAGTCTCGAAATGAACCGTGGGTGTATTTCACCAAAAATGACCTTGCCTATAAAAGTTTTCTACACCCAGTGAAATGGAGCTATTTAGATAAAGGCTCTAATGAGCATAAATGGCTTTTCTGTTCTGTCGTATCATATTTATATGACCCATATGGTAGAATGAATAAAATACTTACATCATAGTCAGTGTGTTCATATATAATAGACATTGCTTTACTAAAGCGTGTAAGATGTTTCCAAATATTTGCTAATTCAGAGATCAGTGCTTTAATTGATCTTGCAAGTGCATTCTCTGATTGGTCCATATTGCAATATGGTGTACTTCGTTTGACATAAGTTTCTATATATATCTCATTACAGATATTGTTTTATTTTCAGGGTTTTGAGATCCACAAAGAACAATTATAGTTTCATGCATTTAAATAATATTACTTTGACTGTGAATTCTTTAGCAGAAATGCATTTGTAGCCCGTAGATATTTAATTGTCTATGTATAAGTATCCTTTGAAAATGTATTTGCCCTACACTCACCAGAGATAGACATGCCTATATGTAGACCTTTAAAGTGCCCAGCTATCAAAATAATATGTGACTGTCTGGTACACGAAAGCTAAATTGTATAACCCTTGATAGGCTATAGTTATCCTGATACTAGGAAAAGACACCATTTGAAGTATTAATGGGCACCAAAAATTACACTATATTCACTAATACGTTAATGTCTTATATAGTTTAAAAGAATAATAATATTCAAAAGGTTTATGTTAAAAACGGATCTAGGCCATACAGTCAAATAAATGTTGTTTATAAATATATACCGTTAATATATTTTTATTTCGAACTATTGCGAAAATAACTGAAAATCAATGATTGATGGTATATATCCATGTCACATTATCTCTCGGATATTAATTATATAATATTACCTCTTTTATAATAGTTTTTTTTTTAAATAATCATAGAGTTTAAACCACGGAAGCATAACCAGACAAGATCGAGCAGATTTCAGTTACTTGTTTAAAGCACATATATGTGACTTGCTTAGGAATAGCATATTAGTTGGGACCTATACTTTGGCATTACACTATTGTAACAATGTGTATATATTTGTAAAATAGTTTTTATATCGTACTGGTATTATTTCGTTATATTGTCCGTTAACAAATCGAGGCAATTGTTTGGCGGCAATTAAGTTAGTTCTTTTGTTAGACTCGGCGTCAGTTCAGTTCAAATGCTACCGTGTGGACGGACGGACGTGTTTCTGGTTATGGAATTGTGAATATCTTTAGACATCGGTTTGGTTTTGTTGTTCGGGGAGAATCCCCAGGCTGTCGCTTAATCAGCACAGCCTCTATGTTGGAGTGGTTGAGAAATCTCCTCCCCCACCACTCACAGGGGAGCAGTACGGAAAGATGGAGCCGAAATACCCTGACGTCCTCAGGGGGTTTTTAACGTCCCCCTTTATTTTAAATAATTCAGTGGAGACGGCAGCGCCATTTAACGTGGTCAGCCACCCACGATGTAGTGAGCCGAGAAATTAATCCCTGGAAAAGTTTCGACCTCTTGCGGGGTTCGAACCTGCGACCGTTGGCACCAAGTGCCGGGTGCTCAACCACTAGGCCACCGGAGCTCACTACCTTAGACATCGGTCTTCTTCTTTTTGGTTTTTATTGTTGTGGCTTGTTGTACGACACGCTAATGTAGATGGTTGAAAATAAACCTGTACTATACACAACGACTTCGTTGGTCTAAATCTGCGTGGAAGTAACAATGGTGCCCAGACCCGGGATTCACAGGTGACCGTTGACCAGTCTGCTACGCGATATGCTGACGCTACAACATTGACACGACGTGAAACCACTCGCACGTTCAACAGGCCAAGCACGTCATTCATCACAGGTTTCCCTGTCTGTGGGAACATCGCCACTGAACCGTGGAAAGGCGCCCACATCGGTCACATGCACGACTCCTAGTCAACGCTGCCGACAAGAACTGGGTTATTGAAATAGTGGAGTTGTTCAACGGATTTGACAGTGGTAACATACCAACAATGGGTACACACTTCACTGAGGATGAACAGCAACAGTTGATACAAGCATTTCAATCACTCGGCACCAAGCCTAAAATGGACACTGCTGATGATCTCCAGGAGTGGATGGCTAGTTTTGTGCAGAGTAAAGAAGCTAATGTCGAGCCTGATGCTTCAAGGCTTAGCCCACATATATCTAGTGGTCAGCTCACTACTCACCACTATGTGCATCCACCAATGATTGCTGTCTTCCATGGTGATTCCGACCAAAAGGGTGTTCCATTTGATATTTGGAAATTTGAAATACTGACTTTACTGGAGGAAGGTGTCCACTCAAGCCATGTAATAACTACGGCTACGAAAAAGTCACTTAGAGGTAAAGCTGCCGAGATATGCAAGCGCCTCGGTGTGAATGCCTCTATAGAGCAAATACTTGACAAGTTTGAAGGTATTTACGGTACTGTTGAAGACATAGCGTATTTAATGACTGTTCTACAGTGCCCATCAGCATGCGGATGAAAAAGTCGCCACTTGGTGATGCCGACTAGAAGATTTGCTCTACCGTGCTAAGCAACACTTATCTGAAGAAGCTACCAACGGTATGTTGCTAAGTAAGTTCAATAATGGTTTATTGAAACCCATAAAGGATCGTATCCGTCACTTGGAGGGGAAGATCACGAACTTTGATGATCTTCGAGTAGCTGCACGGAAGATTGAGGTGGAACTTGCTGTTCAGAAAACAAATGATGTTGTTAATTTGAAGTATGGTGATACTAAGTCAATGAAGTGTCATACTAAGATGACAAAGGCAACTGCTGACACTGGTGATATTGATTTGCCATCACTTGTTTGTAGTCTGCAGTCCCGAGTTGAGGAATTGGAACACAAGAAAGTGCAACACAAGCCTAACATCAGGACGCATAGCTACAGCAATAGTAACAACTTTTATCGTCAGCTCATCAGCGATCATTTCATCAGCAGCCATCATCTTTTAATCGACAATCATCTTCTCAGATGCCAGTGCCATTTGATACGACACATCCAAAGGTGATCCAACACAAGCCAAGTCGTAGGCAGTCGTATTCATTGCCTACATGTTACACGTGTGGTCAATTGGGTCATTTACAGATAGGGTGTCGGGCGGTACTCACATCTGGAGTTGTTGGGAAACGACACGGGGTCTGCCGTAGAGGGACAGCAGTAGACTCGAACAAACATAGCAAGTCCCCACTTAATCGAATCTTGGGAGAACCAAATGAATCTCCTATTCTGTTGAATGGTTGTGAGGTTACATCGCTTTTAGACACACGATCTAATGTGTCCACTATTGCTGAAGATAAATTCAAGGAACTTTTCCCTGATACACTATATCAGCCATTAGATGAGTTTTCACTTAACATAGAAGGTGCTGGAGGACAGAAGCTGCCTTATTCTGGATACCTTGAAGCTGGTATTTCTATTCCAGGATTTTCAGACGAGGTTAGCTCTTTAACGTTGATTGTACCCAATACCAGGTATGATGAGAGTGTTCCTGTTCTTCTCGGTACAAATGTCTTGAATCAAATCATGAATACTGTTCAACAAAAACGTGGTGTCAGGTTCTTGCAGAAAGCAAGACTACCTGGACCATGGTATTTAGCGTTCAAATGTCTAACAATCCATCATCGTGAATTAGGACCGGCTAAAGGTCGATTATGTTTTGTGAAAACTGCCGTGTCGCAGAAGGTGGTTATTCTAGTAAATGCCACTTTTACTATCCAAGGCAGGACGGATAAACGGGTATCTCTACCGCCATGTCTTGGTGCAGCTGAGCATTGTGACAAAAGTTTTCTGCCCACAGGTATAGAGGTGACTCCAAATTTAGTTCACTTCAATAGACTAAAACAAACTGCGTCTGTTCAGTTGTCTAATTTGAGTGGCAGTTCTGTTGTAGTGCCCCCTGGTGGTTTGATCTGTCAAATTTAAGCATGTGATTTAGATGATGAAGCCGAACCAATAGCAATAGGAAATGTTGTTGATAGGGATTTTCTATCTGTCTTGAACAAAATTGATTTAGTGATTCCTCTCTGACTAGGGAACAAAAGGTTATCTTAGAACATTTTCTGTCTGACTGGTCGAGTGTATTCTCTCACAATGACTTGGATATAGGTTTCACTGGTGTAGTGAAACACCGAATCAACTTGCAAGATGAAACACCGTTCAAATAACGTCATCGTAATATCCATCCATCCATGTTTAAGAGCTTTTGGATGCAGGTGTTATTCATAAATCACACAGTCCATGGGCATCAAACATTGTTCTCGTCAGGAAAAAGGACAACTCCCTGAGGCTATGCGTTGACTTTCGCCAGCTGAACAAGAGAACAATTAAGGATGCCTATGCTCTTCCCCGAATTTCTGACATTCTGGATCAACTTGGTGGTAATAAGTATTTTACTGTTCTTGATATGAAGAGCGGATATCATCCAATCGAGGTTGAACAAGAACACAAGGAGAGGACTGCATTGACGGTAGGTCCTCTGGGATTTTATCAGTATGACAGACTTCTTTTGGCTTATGCAAAGCCCCAGCAACTTACCAAAGGATGATGGAGCAGGTACTCGATGGTCTAAGCAATACCGTATGTCATATCTATCTGGATGATGTTATTATTGTTGGTAATTCCTTTGAACAACATCTTGATAGAATACGTCAAGTTTTTCAATGCTTCCATGACCATAACCTGAAGCTATCGCCGAAGAAATGTGCTTTCTTCAAGACCGAGGTCAAGTATGTTGGTCAAATTGTGTCTGCTGATGGTGTTCAAACAGATCCAGACAAAATCTCGAAGATTGTAAACTGGCCTACACCACGTAGCACAAATGAGGTGAGTAGGTTTCGCTGGTTACTACAGACGCTTTGTAAGTAACTTTTCTAAACTTGCCAAACCTACGTTTCATTGGGAAGATGCTCAAGAAAATACCTTCCAAGCATTGAAACAAGCCTCCAGTCCTTGCTTATCCGGATTATTCTAATCATTTTGTTGTACACACAGATGCGAGTTTCATGGGACTAAGAGCAGTGTTGTATCAGATTGATCCTGACGGCAAGCAACGAGTAATTGCATATGCTTCTAGAGGTCTGAAGTAGTCAGAGCGAAACTACCCAGCTAACAAACTTGAGTTTCTAGCACTAAAATGGTCGATTATTACCAAATTCCATGATTATTTGTATGGCAATAACTTTACTGTTGTTACTGAGAATAATCCCCTCACGTATGTGTTGACTAGTGCCAAGTTAGACGCTACAGGTCATCGTTGGGTTTCAGAGTTAAGCTCATACAACTTTAATATTAAATACAGACCCGGTCGTTTGAACTCTGATGCTGATGAACTCTCTAGGTTGCCACAACTTGATAACAGTCCTGGTGGATTCCATGAGATATCTACGGAATCCATACGTGCTCTTTGCAGGAGTCAGTCGGCTACAACTTATGTTGAAACTGTGTGCATGTCGGCCGATGCCGTCACCGACTTTGATACTCTTGATGACATCTTTGATCATCGTGATTGGCGGAGACACCAAGCAAAGGACTCGGTTATTGGTAAATTTCTTAGGTTTGTGACCAATAACCGGAAACCCATTGCAGGTGTTAATGGCCAAGAAGATAAGATTCTCTTGAAAGAATTCCATCGTTTAAAGGTTCGAAGGGGTGTCCTGTACAGGTTTTCACAAGTTGAATGTGATGCAAAATATCAGATGGTCCTTCCTACAGAGTTTCGCAAATTTGAAATGTGCTCATGATGACATCGGGCATTTAGGAAGGGACCGTGGTATACACATCCTGAGGGACAGAGTGTATTGGCCAAGAATGAGTTCTGATCTGGATAACTGGGTTAGTGGCTGTGACAGATGTCTCAAGCGCAAAGCACCTACAAACAATCGTACACCTTTGGTCAATATCACTACTAGATAACCTCTTGAATTAGTTTCTATGGATTTCTTGACACTCGAAATTTCCAAAGGTGGATTCCAACACATACTTGTGATCACGGATCACTTCACTAAGTATACTGTTGGTGTTGGCTAGGACAACTGCTGATGCGTTGTTTTATAACTTTATTGTGCACTATGGCTTGCCGCTCCTGCTTCATGCGGATAGGGGTGCTAATTTCGAGAGTAAGGTCATTCGTAAGCTTTGCCAGATGACTGGTATGGCTAAGTCGAGAACAACTCCATACCATGCGATGTGGAATGGTTTAACGGAACGAATGAAGAGGAATTTACTCGACATGCTTGGTACACTGGATCCCCACAGGAAGCAAGACATGGGTGCAATTGCACTCGTCAAGACACGACAGGTTTTGCCCCATATCAATTGATGTTTGGCGATTGATGCTGTGTTGGGATTAACTAACACGGAGGTAGCCGTGAAGGACTATGACACTTATGTGACGAATCTGAAGTCACGTTTAACTAAATCATATGAGTTGGCTTCTTCGAAGTCAAAATCATCACAATTACACCAAAAGAAACATTATGACAAACGGGTTCTTGTTAAGGTGGTTGCCTGGGAAGGCAAGCACAAAATAGCAGATAGGTGGGAAGATGAACCGTACACTGTTCTAAAACACTCCAATCCTGACATTCCTGTATATGTTTACAGAGAGAAGATAAGTATGGTTCGAAACGAACATTACATCGAAATATCCTTCTCCCTATTAATCTGCTACCTCTAGGAGACGATTTCACCAAACGTTGCCATGCTGATGTTCCATCTGGTGATACAGGTTCTGATCCTGATAGCATTGATGATCATCTAGATGCAGGCAGCATTGTTGATTCATCCGATGAACATGAAGATCAAGACAATGTTGATTTTATCGAAGTCACTGAGCACACTGGAAACATTCCAGGAGCTGACGTTGAAGTTTCTGAAACTCAAGTTGCAGACGCAGAGATTATTGCACCTGAGACTGTGGATGAGCCAAATCCAGAGTTATTTCTGATAATGATATTCAGGAAGCCGAAATTCGAGTTCCCAACGAACCATGACCCTTGTCTGCTCTGCGTATAGAAGCACACGGGTTAAACGTCCTGCAACATGGATGATGTCCGGTGACTTTGTGATGTCCCATGTCGCAACCACAAATAAGCCTGACTGGCTTACTAGTAGAATTGACATTCTACAACATTTAGCCGAACAAACAAAATACTCTGGCATGTAAAACACAATTTGTCAGGCAATGATTGACGTTATTGTTAAAAACAAAGATTCTGATTATCAATTGACTGCCCAACTGTTTGAGTGCAAAGGAAATTATTTCCTAATTTTTAAATATAAAGAATGGAAAAAATTTAGAAAGGGAATTTAACACACACGCATAGTTACTTCCAAACAAATTATATGAGGATTTTACAGATAACTGATGATATATTCACCACAGCTTACTAACAGTAGGGAGTTATTTTTTAAAGGAATATAATGGATACGATTTCACATGCTACACAAAACGTACACCCTGATAGAAGCATCCAAATTAATATTCATGCAGTTTTATTTATATTTTAAATCCTAAATTATCCAATCCAGTGAATGAATATGAAACTGCATAGTACCATCTTTATATGTGATGATGCACAAATTTAAATAATTAACACATTATTTTGTTTATCAAGGAATTACAGATAAATGTTCACATTGCGATTACTAAAACCGAAATTATAATTTTATTTGTTGCGCTTGGCTTGGATGCTTACAGATAGACACCCGGCCCTTTGCTTATGCGTGTATTATATTCATGTCTTTGTAGTATCGTTTGAACATGTAAATAATAATACTAAATAATACTTATGTTGCATTATGTCTTAGCCCTCCTGATCTAAGCCGAGCTAGGTGTAATTCAACCTGAGACGATATGGACCTACTGGAAAACACACTGACAGTGTCCAGGGGTGAATTTCTCAATATTATTATATCGGGACTTTGTATGAATAAAGCCAGACAACTACGTTTTTGGTCATACACACGAAACGTCATCCGTTCGTCATCTTTAACATTCGTCCCTTATTGCCAAGAAGCGCACAATATATTATCTGTTCAACTGGTCATCCGAGGTGCCGATGAAAACTAAAAAGTCATCTCCCTGAAGACTTCAAACCCTCACATTACCACCTAGCAGTAGCTTACAGATTATCAAAAAACTAATTAATAGTTTTTTGACCAGACATCATCATCCCGCTTCTCCTGAAAGACCCCTATAGACACCAACAACAATAACATCACAACACAACATAAATCAATAGTAGGTGGCTGTGCCCAATGGGCGACAACCCGGGGTCTCTACTAGAGCCCTGCACGTGTTGGGTTAACCCGGACCCGTGGGTCGTGTTGGGCGGGTTAAACTTTTCTTCGGGTCACGGGTTGGATTTGGGTTTAAGTCTTGTGGGTTGGGTTTGGGTTGTTGTCTTGTGGGTTGGGTTGGGTTCGGGTTGTTGTCTAGTGGGTTGGGTTGTGTATAGGTTGCTTGAAAAAATATGGGTTTCATTTATTTTAAATCCAAAATATATGCTCAGCCGCCTCCCGTTATTCAGCCACCGCCAACGCTTACTCAAAACGAATACCATACATTGCGATATAAATACCACCTGCTATTACCACCACAAACTGACAGTGAAATGTTTCTGATAATCTGTGAATTAATTGACAAGCCGTGAAAGTCATTAGGTGGTGATCGTTATGGTGTTGATAGTACTATCAGTGATAGCTTAAATAAAGTGATAAGTGAGTTCCGGTGGCCTAGCGGTTAAGCACCCGGCACTTGATGCGAACGGTCACAGGTTCGAACCCCGTAAGAGGTCGAAACTTTTCCAGAGATTAATTTCTCGAATCACAACATCGTGGGTGGCTGACCACATTAAATGGCGCTGCCGTCTCCACTGAATTAATTAAAATAAAGGGGGACGTTAAGACCCCCTGATGACGTAAAACACTCTGGCAGTGACCACCCTCAGCGTATCTAGGCTCCATCTTTCCGTACTTCTCTCGGGGCTCCATCTTTCCGTACTTCTCTCGGGGCGCCTCCGTGATTTCTCAACCACTCCAACATAGAGGCTGTGCCGAATAAGCGACAGCCTGGGGATTCTCCCCGAACAACAAAGCTAAAGCCATAAAGTGATAGTAGGGGGTTAACAAAGGATTTAAAAAAACACGTGTAACGAACCACCTCCCAAGGCTGACCGTCGAATATGCCCCACTCTAATGCCACCCAACGACAAAACAAACTTTCACCCAGGTCCCAAAGTTGACATAAAAGTGAGGTTATACTGTATATTATATATATATATATATATGTGTGTGTGTGTGTGTGTGTGTGTGTGTTGTTGTGTGTGTGTGTGTGTGTGTGTGTGATTACCTGTTACAGAATTGGTCCAGTATGTGTTTATGCGGCTAACAATCTATCTCCAGTTTGAACAGTTCAAAAGGAACCTGTTATAATAGAAGTAGGTAGTTAGTGTCTGGGACTCTTTACAGAGAGGTGCTGTGTTGTTACAGCTGTTAATTAGTAAGTAGTTTGACTGCTTATACATATTTACCTGTACTCCCAATCGTTGTGTTCAAGTGTTATCAAGCAACACATATCTTGTTATATAAGATATGAGAAAACGATAAGTCAGTCACACCTGCCTTCTTTCATTGCTGATACATGCTGGGGGACATTTGTTACTATTGTTTTTATTGGAGACATTTATTGGATTCTCTAACTGATTGGAGGTACTCTTATGTTTTAAATAGGCGTGATTTTATTCCAACTATTTCTTCTGATAACCACTCTGTTACTGATAACCACTTTGAAATCGTCTAGTGTAAATAACGGCCTATTCATGAATAGTGCTATTCATCATACTAAATAGGATACTACAGGATTTTATTATAAAGATGTGAACAAGTTACAATGGAAAAGTTTGTTTTTCAATAAATTATCTTAATAACCGGAATTTTGTATGTTCCTTGTTCGGACTTCATTCTTGTGGATTGGGTTGGGTACGGGTTATAATCTTGTGGGTTGGGTTGGGCACGGGTTACAGTCTAGTGGGTTGGGCATGGGTTCAATATCATTTTAAGTATGGGTTCGGGTTGAGATATGTGGGGTTGGGTGTGGGTTGAGTAGTTGCGGGTTGGGTCGGATTTGGGTTAAGCTTTCCAAACCGTGCAGGGCTCTAGTCTCTACCCAATTTTCAAGGGAGAGATAATAAAGCTGTGTCCAAATAGGTGACAGCCAGTTAGAGGTCTCTACCCCAAATATACGAGAAGAGAGAGAGAGAGAGAGAGAGAGAGAGAGAGAGAGAGAGAGAGAGAATGAAGGATGATTTGACTTGACTTCGTGTCTTAAAGTGCCAAAGTTTGTCATCCGTTTATGTGCCCATGGCCGTTATGTATCCCAATAAACTATTTCTGGCGTGCCTTTCCCATTCCTCTGATATTAGCCAACTGAAATATCAAATAACTATTCTTCAATGTACACTAAGTACACATTTAACTAGATGTGCATTATTCAATCAATTTATTTCAGAATATAAAATTACATATGATACAGTGAAGTATATAATACACATAACAAATTATTTTAAAAAATTGAAGTTAAGTATTGTCATCGTTCTAGCACAAAAGCTAGAATAACAGTAAACAAACTAGAAACAATACATTGTACTAGCAAATTCCTAGTAGCACCTAAACGTGTTTTAAATTTGTAAATGTTTTTGCTAACCAACAACCCAAATGAATCAACATCATTACTGACATAAATTGGACCCCCCCCCCCCCTTAAATTACCAAATAATTTTCTGTATATATTATTAAAGGCCACTATAACACGCTTATGCGAATACTGTTTATACGTTGACCACAAATGACAGCTATAAGGCATTGCAAAGGAATGATCTAAATAATTTTACTTTAATACTGGAGTAACATGTTTTGAAGGGACTGAATAAAGTGATTTACCATATCTCATGATATCATCATCATCATCCTGATGTTTGTCTGCATAATCACATTTAAATATTTGTTACTTGTCACGAAAGTCAGAGGTACATCATTGAATGAATGAATGACTTTATTTTCTGAACTGTATACAGATATAATAATAATGTTGACATACAAAGGTAAAGGTTCATGAACAGAAGTAAATAATAAAATAATAAATACAATAAGTATACAGCTCACAGATGTAGAAAAGAGGCTTCATGTCCGGCTCCAACTAGACGTAATTAAATTGTGTTTGTTTATACATTTATATTATAATTTTCGTTGGAGCCATTCTACAACTGAATGTAAGATATAGTCAATTTGACATAATAAGTACTAATTTATTCCGTAGATCTGATGTTGCCGCTCTGGTGCAGTGCCCATAACCCTATCCCATCCATTAAAAGAATATACAGCGCCATAAATACATGGGTGAAGAAAATAGGATTAGTCATCGTAGCCCTCCAGTGTGGATCGTTTGAATCTGGATGAGAAACCCGCACCAGATATTAGCAATGAATTGTGCCTATAGATGCCATACGGTAAAAGGTTTCATGCTTCAGGACCCATTTGGATTATGCTTTGGTACGCAGGGCATGACCTTTGCGCCATTAATTTGTATGCTGTCGAGTGTCTGGTGTTATGGCCATGCATGTTGATTTTGTCATAATGTAAAGATGTGTTTTAACAAAGATGCCAATAAGCCATTAAGAAACGATAGTACATATTTGTTAACTTGTAATTGATAGAAGTCTACTAATTTGAGAAAGTGAAGGCGTTTAAATATTGGTGCTGTATGTGCCCTATAGTGTGCTCCTGTAATGACTCTGATACTTTTTTTTGCATTATGATCAATTTTGATAAATGAACATGACGTGTTGCTCCCCATAATATAATGCCATAAGTTAACTATGGATATACGATAATAAAATGTACTTAAGTGTCTTTTTGGCATGATATGTTTAACTTTATTAATTGCAAAGAACGATGTTGATATTTCCTTTTTCATCATATAAATATGTTCATCCCATTTTAATTTATCATCAATATACAATCCCAAGAATTTGGCACATTTGGTTCTCTGAATTTTACTGTTAGATAGTTGAAGATCTATGTTGATGTCTTGTTGCTTTTGGTACGTGAATAACATATAATTTGTTTTAGATATATTAAGCGAAAGTTTGTTGGCTCTAAACCAATTGGTTTGATTTAGTAGTTCATTATTCATCGTTATATACAAATAAGTTAATTTTTTAGAAGATAAATAAACTATTGTATCATCTGCAAATATTATTGACTAAGTTAAGTTTAAACATCTGGTAAAGTCATTAGCATAAACAATGAAAAGCAATGGTCCAAGTACAGAAACCTGTGGAACACCACATTTAATAGTTTCAATATTAGTGATTTAAACAATCCAGATTATATATTCCCGTACTATAGGTCTATGCTAATTACCGTATATACTCGTGTACAAGTCAATTTCGTATATAAGATGGGGTCAGTATATGAGTCAATATAGCGGGAAACCGCCTAACTTGAATATAAGACGAAGCAGAACTCAAAAGATGTTATTTTCAGTAAAATGACGTTTTCTTTTTGACCTGGCATGTTGAAATTATTGAGAACGTCGAACTAGTTGTAGAGATGTGTGTATGTAGAACTGAATTCACAGCCTCTTGTCACTTGTTGAAATTTGGGGTAGAGATCTGGTGTTGACTTTTGGTCTCTGTTTATTGTTGGTGGTAGTGTTTATAGGGGTCTTTCAGGAGAAGTGTGGTGATCATGTCTGGTGAGAATGTTGATTTTCTTATGATCAATGCTGCTAGGTGATAATCTGGAAGTTTGTTGTCTTCAGGGAGGAGATGATCGTTTAGTCTTCTTCAGTACATTGGGTGGGCTGGGCAGTTGAGAAGATAGTGTACCAGATTGCAGGCTCGTTGGCAGTGATGGCAGAGTGACAGGGATGACGGACTGGTGAAGTTTTGTGTGTATGACCAGAACAGTAGTCGTCTGAGTTGGCTGTTGGCCAGTCTGTTGTTGAGGAGGTTATGTCAATCTACAATGGTGGTCTGGTACCAATTCTTGGATGATGATGTGTCGTCTGTATAGATCGATTCGAGTTGATTAGAGATGAATCTGTTAATGAGATGGTTGATTGTGCCAGGGTATGTTCAGTATGTTCGATAAATTCTAGGCACGTAGTCTCGTTCGCTTGTTGGTCGTTGCCCTCAAGGTTAACGTGGCTTGGAACCCAGTGGAGGATTACTTGTATTCCACGCTGTCTGAGGTTTGATGCCGTGATGTAGATTTATGTGATGATTTCGCGATAGGTGTGGAAATTAGCTGTGGTCATGATGGTTAGTGCCCTCATAGAGTCCGAGTGGATGATGACTCTTTGATGAGAGGCTGTCTCGATATCCATATTGGTGCTGCTTTGACTGCATGCAGCTCAGCTAATTTGATCGCAGAGTGGTTTGGGATTCTGCCTCTGATTTCTTCATCTGTTTCTTTAATGAAACATGCCCAGGCTGTAGTTAATTCCGTTTGCTCGGGAGCTAGCATCGGCGTAGATGTTGATGGTTGGTGTGCGCGGCTTTCATTCAAATAGGCAATTCTGGTAGAGGCTTCTATTGCAACGCCTCCAGGATCAACTTTCTTCTGGATGGGGCTCTATATAATTACTTCATTGGGTGGTTATAACCATGGAGCAGGTTCGATGGACCTTGGGGTCTGATTGGAGGTATGCCAATTTCCTTCCGGAGCCAAGCTGCCTTGATTGTCCAGGAGGCGACGTTGAAGACTCTAAAGGATCTGTTTGTATTTGTATTGAAGAAGAAGAAATTCACAGCCAAAGACATCAGCGATATTTATAAATAAAACTAACCTGGAATGATGGTTAATTATTGCTGGTACTCGCAGCTTTATGTTTTTAAAACATTGAATCAAACAAATTAAAATACGAAAGTGTCATTGATAATTATTATGAATTAAAGTGAACTGTTTAGTAGAAACACGAGTAGATCTAACTGAAACATAAAACATATTTACCTATTATAGCTCATCGGACCCGACGGCATTTTATCCGGCTGACTCATGTATTAGGGAAAAAGTGCATGTTTTCTAGGATTAAAACCTCGTCTTATACACGAGTATATACAGTACGTGGATACCGAATCTCAGCTATGGCATACGGATAATGTTTTTAATAGGACTCATACCGGGTGGGACACATAAATTGACGACACACGTTAGTTCTCGACTTGTATTTTGAGTGAAATGATAATATAGGCCTACTGACATGACTAAGTCTGACATGACGGAAAGAGACCAAGACCAACTTTAAATAACAAGTTAGCTGAACTTGTAAGGTCAAGATGATGAGGAGCTCCGGATCCGGTAGCTTTTTAATAGCGATTCTTCATATTAGTTAAGCGAGAGCCCGCCGTAGGCTGCCCGCCAAAGACTGTTTTGAAACATGACAAATGTTTTATTGATTTTCTGGTAAATTAGATCCTGACTAAAACAGCCTTTTACAATAATTGCACTCTTAGAGAAAGTTATTATAATGACATACTTGGATATGTAAGTGATATATAATATAAATACTTATCAAATTTGTCAACGCTACAAAACAAAGTCCAGTGGCACAAGACTGTGAGGATGAGTAACCACTTTAGATATAATAATATTTAGAACCGAAAGATGACCTCGGTAATGCTATTGGTTCTAGCTGGGTTTTGTCAGCTTTCACGATCACCCAAAATGTATAGGCTTGAATTCAGGTGACAATTTTCAGCTATGCTCTTCTCATGTGTTTATGAAACGCGTACGTAGGTTTTAGCTGAGTTTAATTTCTGGTTGAAAATTCTGTCCAAACCATGCAACAGAGACGCGGTGTCTGATTCATTCGGAAATTCATAGCATGATGTGATGAATGCTGTCGATTGAGACTTAACATCATCAGCATGTCCCTATCTGTGTTAGTCAGCTTAATGAGACTATTTTCCATATCACAGAACCTTCAGTACTATATAGAGAAGATATGGCATCACGTCTGGACTGCACTTAACCAGGAAAAGATTGTCGATGATGTCACTATGCTTCTCAACTGTGTCTTCGATATCCATACAATTTCTACCAGAACTGATACCAATCATTACCAAGTTACACGTGGGCGCCTCCGTGTTATAGTGTTAGCGTATTGGACCACAGAGCACTACCACACGTGTTCGAATCTCGGCGTGGGCATATCTGAAGGGTGTTTTATCTTTGACTTCGCTTCATTACCATTGGAAGTTGCTCGGCTTATTTAGCCTATCATGTGCACAAAAGTGGCCGTAAAACATCAATGATTTTGGCAGTTTTCAGCAATGGAGATAATTTCCTACAACCTCTTTTAGCAAACTTTTTTAATAATCATCTTTATAACAATATTTACATAGCTAGAGACCACTTTTAGCATACATTGCAACTTAACACAAGACATGAAATACATATATAATTAGTAATATTCATAAGTAATTGTCGCGGTAATAAATTATGACTGTTAATTATAAGTATGAAAAATCACAATACATTAAATATATAGCTCCATATGTTTCTGAATTGTTCTTGCCTACATTGTTGGATGCATATTTTTTCCTTAACTTATAGTGTCCGTGTCCAGTTCGCCCTTGTTGCCCGTGTTGTCTGTGATGAGACACTTGATGGTCTTCACACCTATCTCTGTCCTACAGTTGCTGTGGGGGAAGGCTCCTAGTGAGAGTCGGTGGTCTACACCCCATGCAGACAGGAAGAGGCGGTGGACGTTGCAATATATTCCGGTTCGCCGTCAGTTGAGATTTCATCGGGGATGCCATAAGTCGCAAACGAGCGTCTTAGGCAATTAGTTAGGCTATCCGCGGTTCTCTCTACAATTGGCCCGTTGGAGTATCTGTCGACAATAATGAGGTAGATCATCCTTTTGTATAGTTGAAGAAATCAGAGCAAACGCACTAAAAGGGGTATACCGGCAGGATTGAGGTTGTCGGTGGGGCGCTTGGCTGAGACGGTACCATGAGGTTACGGTTCTCACAGTTGGCGCAGGTAGCACTGATCGGTGAGGTTATTCCAGGCCACAAGATGGACGACTCGGCACGTGCCATCATAGGTGGAGTATGTCTTGCTGTACGCCCAGCGGAACGACAACTCTGTCCTTTTAGATGATTACACCGTCCGATGTGTGGAGATGCTCACGGAAGCGGTGAAAGGCATGGGGTAGCTCATGGCGAAATTGCGGTATGCCATTCTCTATAAGGGATAGGAGAAGGTGCATGTGTTCATCACTAGTTGTGGCCCCTCTCACACGATCCCAAGTTACGGAGTGTAGCGATTCGAGCGAGTATGTCGACAGCTCGGTAGTGCTGTTGTCCCGGTATGCCGCTTCCTGAGTGCGAATTTCTAGAGAACATGCTAAGAACATGCGCTGGATGGCCATGGCATTCTGAGTGTGGGCGATGTCGTCCGGTAGATTATTTCTGGGGTTGGTGTCACCCGAGGAGTCTCGGGAAATAGCGTCCGCGGCTTGTTATGAAAGACAGATATGTGTACCATCCCGAACCTGTACCTTAGGGTTTTCTCCTTAAGGTTCCGTAGGAGTGTGTTCGTGATGACGTCAAGGGAGCAGTCACCCAGTATCTTCAACAACGGTTTGTGGTCAACTACCACGATAAGGTCACTACATCCGAATACAAAGAATCTGGCCTCGTCAAGGGCGTCCGGTACGGCTAGGGCCTCGCCTTCAATAGGGGCATGCTGGGATTCAACTGCATGAGTGAATCGGCTTCCCACTAGAGAGACTTTCCATCCATCATGACAGCAAAATGGCTTAATGCTTGGGCAGTGGGCAGGTACAATGTTTCTGGAACATTCAGAAGCCGATCCAGTCCTTTGACCAATCGGTGGCAAGGTAGATGGGCTTGGCCTTGTGGAAGATCCGTAATCCCTCCTCAATCTCATCTGCGATGACCTCCTTGGATTCGGCGAATATCCAAGTCGTCGTTCGAAGTAAATGCGTTTCTAGATTTCAGAGGTTGTCTGGATAGGAGCATCCGTTTTGCCATGCTAAAAGCATAAGACACCTGGTTCACGAGACCGAACCATGAGCGGAAGTCCGTAATGTTGCGGGGTGTCGGGAATTCCCGTATGGTCTGTAGATGCTTGCTGCAAGGGCGTACGTTGTCCATGCTGATTATGAAACCGGAAAATTCTACTTCCTCTTGGCTGAATACAAATTTGTCAGGGTTTAGTGTTATACCGTTCCTGCTGCAAACATCCAGCCAGTTAGCAGCCTGGAAGAAGCTCTCTTCCATGAGGTCCGCCCATAGTAGGGTATCATGGATAAATTTGGTTTTCTGAGGGACGTCAGCAACAATCTCATCAGAACGTCGCGAATATCCGTTTCCGGAGGCGATATAGCTTTGTGGTGCAGAGCAGTACTTGTAGCGACCCCGTAGGGTGATGAAGGTGGTGAAATATCTGTCGTTTGCATGTAACGGTACGCTGTGGTATCCGTTCCAGACATCGAACACTGACTTTAACTTTCCGTGTGGAACAAAGCGAGCTTGGTGGAAGAGTGACTGGGTGTGTTGTGTCTGGCGGGTGGCATGGGCATTGAGCGGTTGAAAGTCAACTGTGCGTCTCGGTTTTTCTGTTTTCTTTGCGCAGATGATCATCCTGTGGCACTAGGTCACAGGTGTTCCAAGGTTGGCTCAAGTACGCCCAGTCTCACATCTTGATCAAGACTGGGCTGCACTTTGTCTTGCCAGTGGAGCGGTATAGGGATGGATGTATGGAATGCCACCGGATCAGCATTCGAGTCGATAATCAGTCTCATAGGGGGCCTGACATGATGGATGGGGTCTGGTGTTCACATGTGTTAAAGGTGCTACTCATGTAGTATTCAACCAGGTATGTTTGCAGTTTCCCTCTGTTTGCCATGGTTGCAGAGAATGGCTGGGGTGGTGGTAGTGCTCTTGTAGGGCAGCCGCACGGAGCAGTGGTGCCGTTGCTTTGGGTTTCGTTTTTTTTTTTGTGGTTCGATTGCGGAATTCTGAGGAATGATTCGGATATCATGCCGAGCTGGATGCATGATAGGAATATTCTGTCGGAAAAGTCTGTGATGTACATAATCTGTCTAGTTTCCAGGCTGTGGGCCGTTTTACCAATTCCGAGGATAATAATAATAATAATGTATATTTAATAAAGCGCCCTTACTAGCAGGAGCCATTCAAAGGCGCTGTACAAATAATATGTAATTTAATAATACCCCAAATAATGTCTGTAAAAACCCTGTAATGATTTAAAAGATAATAATTATTTATCTGTGAAAGCGACCTTAAATAGGTGTGTTTTTAGAAGAGACTTAAAATTTCCAAGAGACGACGAATTTCTAATATTTGCCGGCAACTTATTCCACAAATTGGGGGCTGCAACACTAAACGCACAATCACCATATGACTTGAGCCGAGACACTGGCACCTGCAATAGTATCTGACTGGATGACCTGAGTTTTCGGGATGACTTTCTAATGGAAACCAGTTCACACAGGTATTCTGGTGCCATATCATTAATAGATTTATAAGTTATTAACAGAATCTTAAAATGGATACGCTGTCTAACAGGTAGCCAATGTAGTTTTTGAAGAATTGGGGTAATATGATCATATTTTCTAGTATTTGTTACAATGCGAGCTGCACTATTCTGAATTCGCTGAAGGCGATTAATGTTATAATCAGATATGCCATATAACAGGGAGTTACAATAGTCTATACGAGATGTAACAAAGGCATGAACTACAGTTAAAAGTGATTCTTGTGTCAAGAATGCTTTTAAACAGTGGATGTTCTTAAGATGGTAGTAGGCAGCTCGGCATACTGATGTGACATGTTCATGCATGTTAATACATTGGTCAAAAATAACCCCTAGATTTTTTACTGACCCATTAGGGGTAATCGAAGATGCACCCATCTGTAATGCTGGTGTCTTTAGGGATTTAACACAATGTGGTGATGCCAAATATAAAATATTTGTTTTATTATCATTTAGTTTTAGAAGATTTTGAGTCATCCATAGCCGAATATCGGCAATACAATGTTCTAAATTCTTCAAGGAAGAGGAGAAATTTAACTCATTGTCAGGATCCAGTGATATATACAGCTGTGTGTCATCAGCATACAAGTGATATTTAATCCCATATCGCTGCGCAATGATCCCAAGAGGACGGGTATACATTGTGAAAACCAGAGGACCAAGAACTGAACCCTGTGGTACACCAGATAACAAAAACTGAATGTCAGATAAAATACCATGAACAGACACTCTCTGGGAGCGTTGTTCCAGATAGGATCTAAACCATTCAAGTACTCTACCTGACAGACCAAACATGTCTTTTAACCTAGAGAAAAGTACATTATGGTCAACTGTATCAAATGCAGCAGACAGGTCCAGAAGAACAAGTATTACTGGCTTACCTTGATCAATTGACATCATAATATCATTTTTCACTCGAACCAAGGCTGTTTCAGTGCTGTGACCACTTTTATAGGCAGACTGTAGTGATTCATTAAGGTTATTATTGATTAAATATTTGTTTAGATGGAAAGCAACTGCCTTTTCTATAACTTTAGATAAAAATGTAAGATTTGAAACAGGTCTGTAATTGTTTAGAATATTACAGTCCAGAGTGTGGTTTTTTATTAATGGTTTTACAAGGGCAGCTTTCATGGATCTTGGGAAAACACCCAGAGATAATGATTTATTAACTATATTTGTAATTGGGTTTATCAGAACATCCAGACAATCTTTCACAAGCCATGTAGGCATAGGGTCAACTGCACAGAAAGCATTAGATGACTTTTTCAGTAACTGTCTGATATCAGTCTCTGTAAAAGGCTCAAATGTATCCATCATGGATATGCAGGACTCTTCTACCAATGGTGTACCCTGTGATAAGGTGCTGGACTGGAACCCACTATGTATATTTAATATTTTTTGACAGAAGAAGTTATTATTACTCTTATCACCAGCAGCATTCATCTTCATGGTGACGGGGGTGAGGTCAGCTCGTGTCAGACCAAGGCGTCCAATTACTCGAATACTGGCAAGGCAGCTTTGGCAGCCTGTGTCAGCCATTACCGAAGAAATAAATGATTTTGTACTTGTCCGTAGCTTGAAGCCCAAGTCCGTGCAGTCCTCAGCATTGGCTGAGAGGGTCAGACGAGTGTACGGTTCTGGTTTCAATGCTTGCCTTGTTCATCTGTCATTCATGTTGTTGTACAGGTGGTGGTCAAGAGTTATGGGGCGTGTCCTGTTCCAATGGTGAATGGCTCTGACGACTCACAATTCATCCAGCGTCGCTGCCTCTTGTCCACAAGCACTGAGGACAGTATTATTGCGAGGTGGTTTTGGGTTATCTTTACTGAGACAAACTCCTTCAAAGTGGTGTTTCTTACTACAGTGTGAGCATATGTGGTCGTATGCTGGGCATTCCTTCCTCCAGGTGTGGAGTGGTGTCCTACGCCCATTGGCCTTTGCCCCCACAATACAAACAGATGATGGGGGTCTTGTCGCAGACATTAGGCTGCTTCTTTTTGATCTCGTGTTACTTCGAGCGGCGATAAGTGCTGCATGTGGCCCTGACACTTCATGGGTCAAACAGTCTGGATGCCGATCGGTTTCCTGACTCTTTGGCTTCGAGTGACATATCTTGATTTTGATCCCCTAGTAGGTGTAGCCGAATTTCCTGGTCGGCAATACCACGAGCCAGTACATCTCGGAGTATGGCATCTGTATAGTGCATGTCGGCATTACACCCCTCGCGTTGGCATTTGATTGTGTACTTGCAGATGCCTACATGGCTCTTCATTCTGGCACTGAAGGATCTGATGGCTTCATCTCGATCCTGCCGCATGTTGTCTAAGATGACACGGGCTACCATGATGTTTTCCTGTCGGACAGCCAAGGTTTTAATTGCCGTTAGGACTTCTGCTTCCTCCTCGCCTGTTAGGGTGCCGCTAGCTGCGCGTGTGAGATCTCTTCTAAGATCTTCATCACAACATTCTAATAGCCGTGTAACTACATCTATGCCGGGTAATTTCGTTCCTACTTTGTACTCATTCCAGCGAGTAACAAAATGTGCCCACTCTTCGCTTGTCGTCCCCGCCAAACTATACGGATGGCCGCTTTAGCTTATCTGCCTTCGTGTTTGTCGCTTGGGCGAAGTGGCTGTGTGCGCGATAGCATGAATGTTAAGGGGGGGGGGGCTGTGACGACGGCCTCGTCATTATCAGCTTCGAACGCACAGTCCGGGAGAGAGGGCATTTAACCTTGACCATACTGTAGGGGTGGCAGTTGGGCACTGTTTTAATGCCGGAGTGTCAAGTTAAATAATTGTCACCTGGTGGCTAGTCACTGCTAAACGTCAACTTGCACTCCGCATGGCTGGCGTCCTGGTTCTGCGGTACCCTTTCGTTGGTAGTTGTATGGTGCATTATGCTTGTCAATATTGCTGTAATATCCACTACTGAATAGAACATATTGAAACATATATATAACTAAGAACGTCTTCTATTTGTTTAACTCTTATGTACTTTAATTATGATAAGCATGAAAATATATAGACACGCTCAATATGCGATCACCATTTGCATTCTAACGTATCGTCTGAGTTCTCGCCTGAGTCCCGAGTCTCGAAGGGAGTTAGTGTTATTTCGTAATGTTCTATAACACTAACATTTTGACTAATTTGGGAAACCTTTTCCTGTGAGCTTTAACTGTATGTATCTTGTAGATTGTTCCACAATAAAGGTGATGACTCCTTGAAGGCCACTGATTTGTTCTTCGATCTCTCTGACTTATATGGCACCACCTTGTCACAGACGGAGCCTGGCGATAGAACGCTTGGTATGCATAAAACAACACCTTATATTAAAACCACTTATGGGCGGACCGTTAGTGAAACTTTTGTAGTACCAGTCGTAATTCTATTTCGTTTTGGTGTGCGGGTTATGATGCACGCCGCTGTTTTCTGCACACTAATGATGGCTTTCGGTGGTTCATTTTGCAGAACATTGTCGTAATAGACCGTCAACATACATGCCACATATGTTAGATATCACTGCTCCTTAAGTGACAATGGTAGATCTGGGATACGGAATTCATACGTCTTTGCATCCATACTGATTGACCCAAAATAACACCAGGCTTGAAAACAGGGTGGCAGATGGCTATATCCAAACCTTTGCCCTGGCACACTTAGTTCCCATTTTTGTCATCATTCAATTTGAGTGCATTCACTTCCATGCAGAATTTAATATCTGCAACACCTCACTCTTTTCTAGAAATAACATCGAACCAATTTCCCGCCAACAGGTTAATGGCTGTGTGTCAGTAACAGATAATCGAATGGTGCATAAGTCCAAGATGCCGAATTATGCCACTAAGTAGCTTGGTATACATGCAATATGATTTCGGGTCTTGTGGGATGACACAAATCAGGATCTTGTTTGAACAGATGGCAAAACGTAGAATTCTATCATTCAGCTATTACTTAAAGGTGATGAGAAAGATTTTTTAAAATTAATTCTGAACAAGCCCCATACATGATGTCGTAAAAAT
>JAODUP010001794.1:0-27642 GCA_025642065.1 Paralvinella palmiformis
GGAGAGAGAGATATATGTACACACACAAACAGACATACATCACACATAGACACACATACATACACACTCCCCCGTCCAAACACACCCCCAATCAAAGGCACGACAACATAACATCATTTGTTGTAATGATGTTGATCCGGAACAAGCACAAGAAACACGGAAGCACGCACGCACGCATACACACACACTCACTCACTCACTCACACAACAATACCCCTCCCCCCAAATATGCACACAAACACACAAGCATGGACGAACACACACACACAAACACACAAACACACACACAGTGATTCGCATTTTGATTTGCTTGGCGGCTTAGGGACTGGTGAGACATTACACATGTCTCAGCAAGAAAAGTCGCCACTCTGGATTCAGTCCCCTGAAGAAACGTCCAGAGCTTGAATTCACGGTTCGAGATTCTCTGTGCCTTATTATACACTGCTAAAACACACAAACACACACACACAGGGAGAGAGAGATACATATATACACACACAAACAGACACACCTACATACATACCCCCCCCCCCATACACACACACACACATACACATACACACAGACACCAACTGTTTACTTATATTGAAGTATTTAACCTGATCGTGATCTGCATTACCCATATTTGATCAAACTGAAGAGTCGTATTAAGTGAACGATGTTTAATATTTGATTTGTTATTTTTATCACGGAGACGCCTAGTTCAAGGAGTGACAACATGATCTAGGTTATACGTCATGCGTAGATTATGACTCACCATAGGATATGCCATTTATGAGACTATTGTTAGTCAGCATCAACAAAGGCGAGAGGTAATATTATTTTATGGTCACGATTGTTTTAATTTGTTGCTTTTAAGTTTTACATTAAAATGTTATGACATACAAAGAAGTTTCATACATCTGTATTTAGAAATCACTGTTAGAAGAAACTTCAGCGCAAAAAATTCTACTCAGACAGATCTCGATTTGCAAATTAACAGTCAGAATAACAATAACTTAGACCAAATCAATTTCAAATATGGATATGTTTTTAGTCATATCTATAATTATATATCAAAATAAATGGTTTTGATTACAATGTTAGTTCTGTTTGTTGCTAATAAGGCAATTACAATTGAATGATTTTAATTACTTAGAATACAGATTAATTATGTAGGGAATGAGGATTGATCATTCAAGAAAATGTGTGACAGAAAATGATACAATTTTAGATTAATTCCCTCAGCCTCTATATACATGACAACTGATTCCAACTAAGCATCACTGCTCTGAACTGATCACAAGTAACCACAACTGATAACAACTGATGGCAAGTTATCACAATTGATCAGCAATAAATGAACCAGAAAAGTGGAACCAGAAAAGTGGAATATTAATTATTTACAATTAACTCTCTCTCTCTCTCTCTCTCTCTCTCTCTCTCTCTCTCTATATATATATATATATATATATATATATATATATATATATATATATATATATATAGTGTGTGTGTGTGTGTGTGTGGAGTGTGTGTGTGTGTGTGTGTGTGACCCTATTTGTGTGTGTGTCTGTGTGTGTCATTTTGGGATACATTTAGTGTGACAGCGATGCATTGTGTGCGTGCGTGTGTGTATGTATGTATGTATGTATGTATGTATGTATGTGTGTGTGTGTATGCATGCGCGCGCGTGTGTGTGTGTGTTTATGTGTGTGTCTGTTAGGTGTATCATAAAAAGGGTGACAAGAAAAGAGAGTTAGTTTTAGAGATGTTCAAGTAGAGCTTTCTTAGCAGATCTAAGCTTTTCAGAGTACCAAGGAATTTCCGGTCTCAATGTGATGAATTTTTTAACAAGAGGGAATATGGTAATTAAGAATTCTCTGAACTACTTTGTTATCGGTTTCTACCAGCTCATCAACTGATCCCTCACAATTTCACAGGTGGTTAGACGACTGTAGATCCTCAATAGATCCTTTGATGTTTATGCCATGGTATTTTCCATATATAAACCACCAGAGTTGCTACTTATTATTGTTCTTACATGTACATCAAATCTATCAGAACTATTACAGGAGACCATCGCACCAATGCACCAGAAGTGGATTGATAGGACCGGTTGGTAGGTTTAGAGTCAGTGCCACAGGAAATCTGGACATCCATATTCAAATCCAATCATGGTACTTTCCGCTACGGCATCCTATTGAATCAAACCAGCCACCAACACCAGACCTTTATTTCGCCACCACATCAGTTATGGGTGTCGTACATCCCATGGTAGGTGTATCAAATGTGCAAGGGTACAGCCGTAGCCAGGTACTATTACGTAACGATTGAGAATATGGAGCGGACCATCTACTTGGAGTGATGTAGTGTTGAGATAGTTCGTTCATGGACGTAGAAGCCAGTTTCCCATCATCCTGATTGTTAAGTAAGTATTTATTATTTTTTAGGTTATTGTATTTCTGTATACCAATAGCTAATTGGTTTACCCATAACGTACTTACATATGTATTCCTCTTGATTGTTAGCATATGTGCTACTTGTGACAGCCAAGTCATTAAGCTGATGAAGCAACGTACCAATGGAAACAGCCCTATTTGCCTGTGCAAACAACTACGGGGGAAAAAAACTAACTGATGTGTACCGTTTAATTCTGCTTCGACACCGAAAAAGCCGGCACTGTCGAAAAATTGTATTTCAAAACTGAAAATCAGATTATAACTATATGCTAATCGTCCGTCATTGCTAATTTATAAATGAGAGCAAAGTGTGGTATTCAACATTGTAAACCATAGTACAATATTATTCACTGCACATAACAAAGACTGTTAAAATGTGTGTTCATAGTAAATCACACTAAAATTATATTTAACGAAAAGAAGAAGAATAGAGTCCAGTATATTGGTAAATTTAATTTATTATTTATGGATATAATAATATGGTAAATTCACTTTATTTACAATGTTATTATCTATGATCTGATGGATAATAATATTGGTAAATTACACTTTATTTGCGCCTTTCACTGTTTCAGTTAATCCTTACACTGACACTAATTATACAAATTTGACTCGCAGATTGTCATTTCGAATTAAAACTACCCAACGCTTTCTCAGCGTTTCATCCTGCGGCCAACACATGCCAACTTAAATGTTTATATAGCGTACTAGTGGCATGACAATAAGGAACGCAGGAGTTAGTTTTTGGCATGATTATAACAGATCCGGAACATTGACGTTTAAGGTTAAAATGGCGGGATTATCACGTATTATCGCTCAGCGGTCACCCTATAAATCCCACAATGCAAAGCGCGCCTGGCTTGTTTTGGTGTTTGACGTCATCATGCAATGGGTCTATTGTTCGTAATGATAGACTGTAGTAGAACTAGTTCTGTCGTGAATTCCAAATCGACTTTTCGACTTATAGGAAGACGATTCATCGCCAACATCGATCTAGTGTTCTTGTTAATTAAAAAAAAAACAATAACCTTGATCTGTGGCATATTTTCTGGCAGTAATTGAGCTAAGATAAGTTTATCTTTTTTACTCGCCCATATCAAATGACTCTTGTTATAAGAGGAACCTCCAATGTTAGAAGAAACTTAGAGGAGTTGATTACAGTTATTGATATGACTCATGTGTAAACAAAATGTATAGCTGCGCAATTATTATATTATTTTATATGAAAGACTTTGATTAAAATAAAATAGTACTTTTTATTTAAAAAAAATAGCCGAAGCAAACGACTAAAAGATTAATTAATCATAACTCCTGATCCATCATTGCGGTTGGATAATTCGCTTAGGAAAAACTCATATATTAAATCTTCAATGATATGGCGGTTATGCAGATAGTCATAAAACAAGATGACGTCAGTAATAATTATCGAAACATCGCTCGCTCTTCACAATCAACGATGATTTATAGCGTTCAGTTTTCATAAAGACCAAAATAAGAACAACCTAAAAGTGGTCCTTAAGTTCTCGAATTGTAGGACATTTTAACGTCAATTTTAAAGACAAAATTCTAAGTAAAACGCACTATGACATTTTCTGTCAGATATATTTAAGTAGCCAAATTAAGATTTATATATGAGATAAGGACGACTTAAAATCTTAGTGAAACGGTCCTTCCGGTGTGTCGCTTCAAATGTGATATAGAATTGATACGCTGAAGAAGGGAAGCCATCAGCTAAAGACGTACTGATGCGCTCGTGGATCGAACTCCTTAAGAGTCTTTTCATCTGTGCCTGAATTGTTTCATTCCAAGGTATTATTACCATTTAATTACTATTTTGTGTCACTGCCATTGATTGTTCCTTTGATCTTCTTAACCCTTTGTCTCGGCATACTTGTTTGAAGGTCTAGCCCCATAGAGCCTGGATAGGTCAGCCAGTGTAGTAACGGGCGTATCGTCTTGGATATGGACTTACTGTGGCAGTTTGGTGTATGCTGTTAATACATTGAGCCAAAAGACGTTAGGCTTAAAATTTGTTCCTGAATTCAAACACCTGACAAAGTACAAAGGTATTTATTTACGTGAGGAAATGTAATCCTACGAAGATCTTTAATATCATGATCCATGAAATTAATCCAACAAGATTGTGCTTAATAATTTTCAGGATATGACATCAGACAGTGAGGCTCCTAATGCTTACGATGTTCAAGGAACTGATGAAGGATTTTAGGACACTATCCAGGAACACCCACACCCGACCTTACCAATGATAGTCTTTTGGAGTCTGAATCGCTCGGGATGACTGGTGTTCAGGAGCCAATTTGTCAAACGTATAAACACCAGGAGGTTATTAGCTACTAGCTTTTTTAATCGTTGGTATTTATTGTCATTTTGAACTTAGTTTTGAAAATTAAGAGAAGAAATAAATCGTTCAAGCCAAGCACGACCAGGATGGACTTGTTCAAGGAAGATTCTGTTCTTCTTCTAAGAAGAATGTTACTCTTGGTGCAGAGAGTACCACAAGGTAACAATTTGCTAATCTATAGTCATAGTGTGTTAACATTTGTTTATAATAGGCATATCATTTGCTAATTTATAATGACCCAATTATTGTATGTATGTGTGAGCGAGCGCGCACGCACATATATACACAGCAAAACAACGACACGCGCACATGCACACACACACATATGTAAACAAACGCCATTAAATATTCCTCATAATCAATGTACCTCTTTTATTTTACAGAATATTCCTAGGTTACAGCGGCACATCAGGTCACTGCCCTGATTCCTGAAGAGTGGTTGAAACGCTATGCATTACACTGCGACCTTCTTCGAGCCTAATATGTCTTGATAATTTTCTACACTAAGGTTCAATGTTTTTCTATATTGTGGAGATATTGGATGGCTCCAGTGCTAAAAAATATCAGTATGTGCACCCTGAGAAACTAGCAGGTGAATTGAATTTGAGGCTGCAAGGGGACCTATTAATTAATAGCCAAGTTGAGCCCTTGCCCTTGTCCGCTGAAGATGGGCATGCAGAACGCATACTTTTAATACATGCACTAAATGTGGCTATCCCAGAATCAGCCAGACAGGTTATAGCCAACAGAAGGGACATTTATAATGCACACCGTATGAAACTCTGAGTAAAGGTACATAGTTCAGCTAAAGTAAAATACATTCATCAGAAAATAAGTAGAATTGGTGTTCAAAGTTATTTGTTTTTACGCTTCACATGAGTTATATGTTTGGACATAATACTTTTTCCAATTTTATTTCCTGCATTATTCCTTCTAGCTTGTATTAACACAATATTCCATTTATCATGGTAGTGAAGTAGGTGATTAGTTATAGTGAAACGACCATCTATCTTCGACCTGGCTCCACATAGCTAATCAGTCATTATGTTTTCAGTGTTTTACCCAAGATCTATGAACGCTACCCTTATCAAACCATCAGTAACAACCACTTAAAATGTATTTTTCTGTTTAAAAACAGTTCGAGTTTAAATTACACTTTTTTGGCTTACAAGAGAGCGAATATTTCCTGGTGTTGATCTTTTTCTATCTGATACATGCTGATTTCAGTCTGGGCCCTTTGACTTTCACATTGCTCAAAATACTACTGCCTTAAATAACTAACTATCAAACATGTTTAATCTATCTAGTTATATCTTATAATTATGACCTATCGCTGCAAGTTCTGGATATGTTTTTTAACATTGAGGGGGGGCTAATACGTCGCTGTCGCTGGTGGTCTGGTATAAGAAATTAATATAATATTTAAGGGATAATGTTTTTTTTCTTTTAGTGTTATATTTGAGGTTATATTGAAAATGTTTATGTCGACTTTTGTAATAAAATATATCATTCAATGTTTTTCTTCTGTCACTCATTACTAAATACTTCGATTCATTTGATCATGAATTGTTTTAATCATTACAATAGTTTATAATCAAACTGTCATTAATTTCCCTCGTTTCTGTTCTAACAATCATTTCAACCACATTACTATGTACTTATTATAAAATCCATCCTTCATTTTATTATATTTCAAAGATGTCAAACAGATTTTGATAATAACTATGATTTGAAGAAACACTAATATATCAGTATTACAAATTTGCAAGAATGATGCCTGGTTAAAATTATGTATAAATGCATGTGAATAATCCATGAATGCATATTTTTGGTGGGAGTACTTCGGAAACAAACCGTTTTACTTATTTACGCTGTTGACTATCCAAACACTCTTATAACAAGTTTTTTTTCCTTCACTCCTCCCTCCTTTTTTCGTTTTTACCCTCTGACCATGCCATATATTACCGAGCCCCTCCTTTAGTATATGCAGTTATGCTTAGTGTGATATAAGTTAAATCGCATATCAGCTGGATCTATTTGATAATATTTATTTTTAACTAAATCTAGATTATATATATATATATATATATATATATATATATATATATATATATCACTGTATTCTGGAATTTGTCTGGAAGTATCTCGTTGTTTAAAACAGGTTTTCTCACGTATTGTCTTTATATACAATTAGTTAAGCAAAGAGCAATTCTAAAATGTTACATGATGGGCAAGTTTATTCCGAATTTTTTTTGGACCTTAAGGTTGAAAAATCTTGGCGTGATTATGTCGGACTGGTGTTTCATCATTTACTTCGCCTCATTGCCTTTGGAGGTTGCTCGGTCCATTTACCTTAACATTTACACAAAAGTGGCCGTAAAACATCAAAGACTTAAGTCCTGACATTACTTGTAGCCCTAATCAAAAAAGTGGGCCAAGTCTGAAATTCCCCTTTCCTATATTTTTTACTGAAGCCTGATAACTTAAATCTATCTGAAATACTGCATGCATATAAATTAGTGAGTGTTTTCCTTAGCCTCGACGCCAGTAACACATTGAACGTACGATCTACAGAAAATCTGAACCTGGTTATGTGTCTTAGGGGTGTTTCATCTTTCACTTCGCCTAATGATCTTTGGAAATCGTTGATTTAGCTTGCTTCTGTTTGTTCAAAAATTCCATGAAACAACAACGTGTTATTTTACTTTATGGTAATATTGTTCAAGTGACAATCATAACGTATCATCATCCATTGCACAAGGTTGTCATAACGTTCGATTTTAATCATCTGTTGTTCGGGGAAGTCCTACTTCCTATTTATCATCAAAGCCGCCGGCAGTAATCGATGGAAGCAATACCTTTATAAGCTGTAGCCGAACTGAAGTTATCATTAACTAGCCTGGCTACGATAACAACTCCAGCGGTCTTATGTTACATATAGATCGTTATAGTAACGCATAAGGTAAGATTTTGTTGGCGAATAACTGAGAGGGTGAGTAACAGGTAGAATGAGTGTGCACTAGATTTAGTGAGTCCCTTATTTATTCTCAACTCAGAACTTACCTGTGATATATCCCGTTTTGGGTAAGTCAAATCATAAGGCCGAAGGTAATTTCCATAACGTTCTTTTTTCATAAAACCAGAATTTAATCTAAATATATTGTTTATTCTTTTCAGTTGGTTTTTCCAAATTCCGTTTTCGCTTTCGTTTCCTCCGACGCTATTCAAGATGTACGGTTTACTATTGGAGGCGATGTACGATTACATAAAAACCCACCATTCCGAAGAAGAATGGCTAGAAATAGTATCATTATCGGGTATCCAGCAATCTAACTTCGTCACACACGCCTGCTATGCTGAATCGTTGATTGGTCAAGTTGCGGAGGCCACCGCCGAGATGTCCGGATTGACTCTGGATCAAGTAGTAGAGAGGCTCGGGGCTCATTTCGTCACTTTTGTATCCAGATACGGCTACGACACCGTGCTCAAGGTACTCGGACGGAACGTACGCGACTTCCTGAATGGACTGGACAACCTTCACGAGTACCTTCGTCTCAGCTACCCCAAGATGATGGCGCCCTCTTTTTCGTGCGACAACGAGACACCTAGCGGGCTGATGTTGCACTATCGGAGCAAGCGTGGTGGCTTCACGTACTACGTCATGGGCCAGATCCGTCAAGTCGGTTTGATCTTTTACAACACCGAGATCGAAATCGAGATCGTACGAAACACAGTCAGCAACAAGGTACACCACGTCATCCTTAAGTTACACTTCGACAACAAAGGTTTCTCGCTGACCAGCGGAAAGGTCAACCAGACCGATTTGCCGATGATGAAATCGGTGACGTTCTTCCGGTGTTTTCCGTTCCACGTCGTATTTGGTCGGGATTTGCTGATACGTCACGTGGGCACTAGTCTACAGGCGCTGCTTCCGGATCTTGTCAATAAAAGATTGGATCACAGTTTTGAGCTGACCAAACCCCTTGTGGAATTCACATACGAAAATGTGAGTAGACAATTTTATTTGTGATTCTGTACGCCAAACCATTGCTGTATTTACGGGCGCACGCGCGTACACACACACACACAGTCACATACACACACACACATACAAACACACACATACACACACACATATACCATCACACTCATGTATATATATATATATATAAAAAATATATATATATATATATATATATATATATATATATATACATTTAGATAATGTCCTATACGAACAACATTTTTTATATGCAAAGTACTACCAAGTTCCTCGACAAAATTAACCAAGATGTCTACATGTAAGTCCGTATTATTACCTTCCTTAACGGATAGTTGCATATGTCGTCATAATATTTGTTGTTATTTAAATACTTTGCCTGTAGTCCTTTACTGATTGGAATGTTACTTTTAGGAAATAGGATAAACCAGGCATATAATATTATGCTATGTAAATTTAATATATATATATATATATATATATATATATATATATATATATATATATATATATATATATATATATTATATTTTTATATATATATATATATATATATATATATATATATATATATATATATATATATATATATATATATATAATTATTATTTATCTATTCATGCATGCCTTTTTGTATATATTCGCATTTTATAGTGGTTTCACTAATATTTATAACCTGGTTTACTTCAGCTGTGACTGAGGACATCAAAAACACTATTTCTGATTCAGCAGAAGGTATGTTGTCTTTCAAAGATTGTTCTGCGAGTAAATCAGTGATTGGGTTGATGAAGGTTGTTTTAAGACGTTGCCTTGTCATTCAGTTTTAGTTATCATTAATTAATTTATCGTGTACACCGATGGGTCATCCATATCCGACATCGTAGAGCTCCAGTTTAACATTAACATAAGGTGACGTTATTTAAGATGCGCATGTTCTAACTCCATGGAGTTTGACACTAAAACATCTGTCGTAATCGTGTACAATGATTAACTATACTTTTAATTGGAATCTAAAGGTGACCTGAGTCATCACGGTACAACTGATGTAGGACGATGTGCTTTAGAATGAGTCTTTCGCTATTTGGAGCCTACGATGAAATGTATACTCCTATATGGGTTGTGTTCGTGCTTCCACGGAAATGCAGGCTCTTAGCGTCTATAAGGGTCGCATAAGGCATCCTGATGAATATTCGGTACTCTCCGTTTTTATTTGGCAATACCCATTGGAATCCTGAACGGGATTACAATTCTGGTACAGTAGACCCGCTGCCCGACCACGATTGGGCTGGTAACCGACCTTCCCGGTACACGGAATAATCATCGGGAAAAAACCCTAGACCAAGCCACCCTGGATGAAATCCTCCCCGAACAAAAAGAAACACCCAATTATATGCATTTGTCATGATGTCACACAGTATTAAGGTAGTTTTTTTATAAATATTTTAGTATCATTTCGTATCTTCGATTAATTTTTTACCATCATGGATACATGCTGATAGGTAATAAAGCTTGTGCTAGAGTTGTGCTGTTGAACGACCTACGGAAATTCTTAAAAATAGCGAGTTAAACATCATTCTTATCTTTTCCAAGATTGTTCATGGTTCACCAGATGTTTGGATTGGAGCACCCCACAGGTGCTTGGAACTCGTTATTTCAACAATCATACATACTGTTGGTTCGGGATCTTCCACTGATTACTATAGACTCCTGTGATAATAGTGGTACTTTACGACGCATCTTCAATGCTGGGGGAATGCACACATTTTGACCGAATGGACGCCAGATTTGGCGATATGATCCAGAGACATATGCCGAGCTGATATACCAACAAAACCATCTATGATTTCAGCTTATGTTGCTTCAACTATTGGAGGCCTTCTGAAACAATACTAGCCAATCGAACATCGAGCATCCCACAGAATACATGCACTTCATTTTCGGACCGATATGAAGCCACAAGTCCATGTTACTGACACTTACGCCGTGTCCTTTCCTTTTGACTTCTGTCCCAAATAAACTCGTGGTTGAGTTCGTGGTTGCCTGTTCGAAGTCGGTGATGATTTTTGTCGGATCAGGTTGAAACCCCAAACCACTATACCTGTCAAGTAATGAAGTGATCAGTGTTTAAAAGACGTTCTCGCTCGGAAGGAAGGAAATTTCACCAAGGTGAGGATCAATCGCATGCAGCTGTTGGCAAATTGAAGGAACAAACATGAAAATGCCATCCATGTGCCATGAGTCTATTCGGCGTCAGATCAGAACACCATGGTTTGGTAAAACCGTATCCAGCCCGCAGTTATGTATCAGGAACTGTTAGTTCTAAACTACCTTGGTGAACCATTCATCTGGTAAGATCAGATCTGACAGAGTAACTAGACTTTGCGGGAAGGCTTTCGCCTTTTCACATTTGTATGCGCTTCGGTCACCTTTGAGACGCTTCTACTTTGAGCGATGCAATAGCTGTATGGTCAGCGACTATATGAGTGGGAATGGCAGCAGTATTATTACTGCATGGCACACTATATGCCATACTTCACCGCAAACTAAGACTGCACAAAGCTTAGTAAACAAACGTACTCATCAGGTGACCTCAAACTGATTATTTTGTAATCAAACAAAATTAGAACACTTAAAGATAATATTTGTACATGATTACAACACCAAATTTCTCCACTAGATCGCACAGTATTTTTGCTGTCATCGCCATTTAACCGTACAATAAAGTTTTCGCGGACCTGCAACTACCCCGCAAAATTATCATCCGGCAGGCAAGTGCATCGTCCATTACGGATCTAATACTCACCCAATGTATTATTTGATAGGATTGCAGCGATAAACATGTGTATTGCGTTATATAGCCATCCATTAGTATAAACATCGAGGCTGACATTTTGTCATTCCTGTAAACAAAACTTTATACGGGAGTTTCTTCTCATAGTGAAATAGTTAATATATAAGTTGCAAGATAGAAGTGATAGAGTTACTAATCATACCATGTTATTTTTATTAAAATGATTTGAAAAATAACCCTAACATTTGACTATCAAAACTTGTATAATAATATATTTGACTACTAAGCAATTGTTTTTTATAACTTTTGTATACTATCTGTCAATACCTGAAACAGAAATTTGTTATAACGGGATTATTTCATTTTAATGAATATAATTCGTGTCTAAATTTATTTCTTCATATTAATTGGAAATTAGTACAGTTAAAGAAGCAAATAGGAATGTCATGTGACTCGGATGATTAGTAATAGAATTACAATAAAAGCCATTTAAAATGTTATTCAATGGAAATTGAAAATCATTTCGTTATAAATGATACGTCGAATTATCGAAAGTCTAGATCCAACCTATACGATACCAGCAACCGACCAATGGACAATCACTGGTCAAAATTATAACAGCAACTACGTTGACCCAGATATAATAATAGTTTCTAACTATTCATTTTGTCCTTTTCAATTTTTTTTATAATGGTAGGATATTTTATAAGAATTGAACTCAGCTCCAGGGCATTGTTTCCTTGTGTTAAGATGTTATTGAATGGTTAAGTGTTCAATGTCACTCGTATATTAAAAATAATGATTTTAGTCACACATGTCAACTGCCTTTGGCATAAGACAGTGGCATATATAAAAGATCATCATCAACATCATCATCATTATTATTATCATTATCATCATCATCATCACCGTCATCATACCCTTTGTTACCTGTCTGATGGACTATCTTTGACGGTATTCATGCAAATATTATTAGTGAATGTTCCATTCTTCGCTAGCTGATCTTTATCAATGAGGAAATCAGTCATTCTTCCATTTTCTTCATCACCAGGAGAGTGTAGATCAGTGACTAGTTGTTCTGGTTCATACGCGTTGAAATGACAATAAGAAAAGCTGTCATTTAGTCCAGCGCTCGCTGAAATATGCGCATTCGACGCCGACAACACTCATATCATTCCGTTCATTCGTATCTACTGCCGAATTCAAATCGCGCCGATTTTTTGCATATTACTTTGTTCATTCCTGGCGAATAGAATCATAATTTGAAATGTATTGAGCTTTGAACCACCGGGAGCCTCGGAAAACATTGACGTATTGGCATCTCGTAATGTATGATTATTGATGTTAGGCTAATAAGCTAGGCAATCCCCACACAATAGTGGCAATTAAAGAGAACAAATTTAAAAAGGTTGCTATTTTAAAGCCACTTTGATTTAAACACTAGTCTAAAAGGGCAGTACGACTTCTATAGGTAATGAGACGTAATGAAAAATGAAACACCTTCAGATAAAGCCCGACTGAGGTTTGAAGCCTCCTTTCACGACACGGAAAGAATCTAATCTATTACGACAACACTTTCGTCAAGTTTATTCGATAGCCATAATCCAGAATGACCCTTGTATATTTCAGCAACATTTCATTATCACATATCTTGATATAAGTTAGTTAAACCTATACTTTAAAAAACCATATTGTTGATAAAAGAAAGGCAGTCTCTTATTGTGATTAAAATAATATTTGATGGATACTATTAATAAGCGCTTTACCTAGCTATATTGTTACATGACCTCTACTCCGATTAACATAAAGAAGGAATATTTTCTCAACACTGGTCATCATGGTTTACACACTAGCTTTCGATGCGATTTGTATTATGCGTATCTATTTACCTAACTATACTAAGCCGGTAAGTGGAGCTAAACAAGGCTTCATAAAATGTTACATATGCTGCAGGCTTTGCTGGCAACGCATACCGCCCCCTACCCCCGTTGACCATTTCCAGTAATCTATCTACCAACTAACACTCGTCGATCTCGCGGCCAATCGATGACAAAATATTGATGACTGGCAGCATACTGAATGGTTGTGGAGGTATATACGTCATGTTTTGTAAAACAGAACAGTTGTTTTGCCAAAAATGAAAATGTAAATAAGACATACTTCTGATATGATCAGGTAGTTGATTACGTACACAAACACACACACACACACACACACACACACACACACACGCACACACACACACACACACACAGTCAATGGTATTGCTTGTAATGAAGAGGAAATTCAAGATTCGTGAATTTGTATTTGAATGTAAATACTATTTTTCTCGTTACATTAAATATCGTCTTCAACAAAGATAGTACCATCCCCCGAGTTTATGTCCTTTGTGACCTAATTTATGTTCCATTATAAAATGACAGCACTCCGACATCTATCGGGATTTATCTTTTATTTCCTAGGATTTCCATCAGTAAAAATGTTATCCAAATGATAAATCATTCGGACCATGCCAAGGGCTAACTGGGAGCCTTAATGTCCACAGATCTAGAGCACCTGGGTTGAAACCCGTACCGTGATATGTTAGGGGGGTGTTTCATCGTTCACTTCGTCTCATTACCTCATTGCCGCTTGGCTCTTATAGCCTATCATGTGCACAAACGTGGCCGTAATACAGCAATATTTAGATTTTATAACTGGAATGTTGTTCTATGAGGCAGAACGTTTACACATATTCAAAGTAATACTACATTCATATATTTTGGTGTTATTTTTTGAAAAGGCGCTTTGGTGGGTATAGCTTTTGATGAATACCTTCATGAAATCAGATATGTTTTTTTTCGTGGGCGGGCGAAGAGGATGATTCATAAGAATCAAAGATACTTGTTTCTACTTATTTGCCTGAGTTTCTCATGGAACAACGTCGTGTCTGATAATACCACCTACCATTCTCATAATGTTGTTGATGGTGGATGCAAATACCATATAAGCGCTATCCAGAATATCAACCAGCTGATCCAGACTGTTTAATGTAAGTTGGAAGGCAGTCACATCACTTACTATATGTCCATCGGCAGGAAAAACCAGTATAAGTAACTCAGTTTCTGACTGCTGCACAAACTCATTGTCGTACTAACTGCAGTTAACCTGGTGAGATCCAGCAAATGCAACGATGTTCATTTCGGTTTTAAGCAGCAACCTTTTGATGATAGTTTTTCCAATACATTGTACATTTCCCCAAAAAGTTCGACCCTGTCTAGTACAACCAGCCCACTGACTTACAGCAATTGTTTGCCAGATTATTTGTGATTTCATCGGTTTTATACACGTGTTTGTGAAGTTTATAGAGTTACATCGATAACTGACTCTAAGTTAACATTCCCATAGATGTTAACGATGATCTATTGAATATCACACTACTGTTAGTTAACTTAATCAAAATTTAAGTATTTGGTCTGTAAATTGACTATCGTTTCATACATCAATATTGGTGTAAGCACTATGGATCCAGAATAAATCAAACAAATGGTGAACCATATGTGTATTGTACAAACAATATATATTATCTTGGACAAGATCTGTGGATTTTGCTTTCCAATCTGAATACGTCGGTAATTGCTAGAGGTCGTTCAAACCTGTATGGTTCTGGCACAAACAAATCGGAGTATTTTGGTGAATAAGCCATTTCGCGTGTGGAATCATTAGTCAGACAAGCTTCTTCCACATTCCACTAACATTTACCAACGAGATGCCTTCAGTACACATAATGTATTTATATATAACATAAAAAATATCACACTTCATACTTGTACGGATAATCAACCAGACATCGAAATCGAAATGTTCATGGGCATTATGGACAATAGTGCATTCCCCTTCCTTCAGATCACGAAATGTGGATACACTAGGAAATGCAGGGAAGTGTTTAGCCACTCTTGAAATGCTGCCAAATCATGATGATATAATATAATTGGCATTATTATCATTGGTAGCATAATATCATTGTGTAGGACATAAAGTAAATGTTATGATTGCAAGTTCCTGTTCACAAAGGGTTTTTACAAATACTGTTCACAAGATTGCATCCATTCTTTTGTTCTTTCCGGAAAGCCCCAAAAGGAGCACAGTTATTATGATGCACCATCAACACTGACATCCAGGATGTTATAAAGCGAAATCCCTTACGTGAAATTATCATGTCAGATAGGCTGAACTTCATGTTACTAATAGCCGTATCTATACGTCGTATATCTTCATCGTGAAACCACAAGAAGTGATTGCCTTTAAGATTTGTATCGATAAGTATGATCGTAATGCGACTGAAGCCATAATCGATAGCAGAACAAAGAAGAATGCAAGTGGTCTGCTCATTGGAATTACAAACTTTGAGTTTCTGATAAAATTTCTGTTTGCAAATAACTTGCTGAATCACTTAGAAGCCGCTAAACATATAAATCAAGATATACCAAACGAGTTGGAGATATAGCAATTTCATTATATCCAGGAACAACCAAACATTCCAGGAGTAACTGGAAGACAATAGCACGGAAACAATGCTCCAGCAACAGCAATAGAAAACACCCTTCTCGTCAATTCTGCAATCCCCTTTATTGATCGCTTCATCAATCACCCATAAGATGTATTAACTCTCCTCTCCACAAAACGTACTAAGTTTATATCACTTGCACCATCTGTGATATTCCCCCGTGATGTTGATATCTCTGATGAGGTGGAAATATATAGCGACGATTTGTCATCAACGGAGCTCTTTCACCAGGAACTCGATCGCTGACTGGAAGATGAAATGGCCAAGATTTCCAGATTTTTACAAAATAACTATTTGTCCTGCAACAATAACGTTATGCAGCGAGACAAATAATCCAATATATTCAGACTTCTCCAAATTGCATGCACTCAAACAGTGACTTCTTGCGAGTGAAAGAGATCCGCAAGTGTCCTAAGCAGATCAGAAACATATATGAGGCATTCGATGTCACAAAATAGACTTACAGGGCTAGCTTTAATGCACGTGCATTCTGTCATGGACAATGAGCCTGATCAATTGTTGATATATTTCCTAAAATGCACCTCAGGCCCACATTCTCGAATGAGTTACGATATAGCAACTCAGAATATTTGAGGTCTTTTGGCAATAATGGCGATAATCGCTAAGTTGCTAGAAAGTGATATTCTCGAAACTTTGCTGTACTAATCGATTGCAAATACTTGTGAGTTTTTTTAAGGCGGTTTCGTCACCCTCATGTTCACCGTCAAAGATTACACCAAATTCGACATCCCATTTGTGAGTTTGTATGAGATTTAAATAAAGATAAAAACGCACATCTTTCATCTGTACAATGTTGTTAGGTTAGTAAGTAAACGTTTGATTGAAATGTAATTCCTGCTATGAGATTAGAGGACACCATTCTCATACACTCCGTAGCGTGTTTTTGAAGGAGATATTCCATATGATGGTACCGAATACGAGTGTTACTTGAACCTGTGGGATGTTTCATTTAACTGTAAAAGGGCTTCACACTGATCATTTCATTTTCATATCAATTAACCGCTTGGTCAGTAGTCCCAGGGATCGCCACTATCGAGGTCGACCGGAGTAGTCTCTTAATTCCAGTTAGCATTATATACCAAACAGATATTGTTGTCTGGATACATTTGTGCTGATTATTAATTTAAAGTGTCATTATCAATCCGATTTTAAAAGACAATATTGTTAACAGCTCCACTTTTATCGTGTCACCGGAACTGACTGTTAATTTACCACATTCTGTTTTCTAAGGGGTTTATCTCTAATAACACCGGAGAATTTCAACGTATATGGCATTATCTGATTGTAAATTCTAATTCTTTAAGTATAATCTGATATTGTATGCTCTGTGCACGCAGATGAAACAGATGAATTTGCGTTCCATCTTCGCCTAACCGGACAGATGAAGTTTGTGCCCGATTGGGATGCATTCATATTCCTGGCTAATCCGATGTAAGTATTTTTACGACAACTGACGTAAGGTAATCCTTTAAAAGGGTACTAAAGCCGGGAACTAATCAAAATTATAATATTTCCATCGATGAATTAATACATGTTAATGCGTACAGGCATATAAACATAGACACCACATCTACATACACATATTTACACGGAGGATTTTCGGATTAGGTACAGATGGAAGAATGGATGGATGGATGAATTGTTGAGTAGGTGTGTGAATGAGTATCAGGTTTATTTGGGTGGATGGATGGATGAATGGATGGATTGATGGATGAATGGATGGATGAATGGCAGGATAAATGGATGGATATGGATGGATGGATGGATGGATGGATGAATGGATGGATGGATAAATGGATGGATTGATGAACTGACCTGGAGTCAGAGAGACAACAACTGTCTTCCCAAAGCTGTATTCATGTAGCTAACGGCTGAATCAACATGGCGGATGTAGCTAAGGTGAGTTCCGGTTAATAATGATATCAACGAGATTAGTGTTGCTGTCATCTTACCTGTCTATTGTCAAAGTCGGATAGATACTAGATATCTGGCATTCGTTACAATGGGCCTTCCAATATGTGAGTTGACACACACACACACACACACACACACACATACACACATACACATACACACACACATCAAAACATACACAGACACACACATACACACACATACATACATACATACATACATACATACATACACACACACACACACACACATATATATATATATATATATAGAGAGAGAGAGAGAGAGAGTCTGTGTGTTTGTGTGTGCGTATGTGCGTATGTGTATGTGCGTATGCGCTTGTGTGCGTGCGTGCGTGCGTGCGTGTAGCTGTGTATAATAAGGCACAGACACGGAAAATTTCGAACCGTGAATTCAAACTCTTGACATTTCTTCGGGGGACTGAATCCAAGCAAAAACAAAAAGCGACTAACCTACTGAGTGTGCGTGTTTTAAGTTACATATAATAAAGGCGTGGGCTCAGGTTTTCGTGATGTTTATAATTCTTACAGAATTATGAACAAACGACTACTACCTAAATAGAAAAAAAATCAGTACATATAATATCTATTGTGATTATAATCCTAATACCTCCGACAATAGCAGAAATAGTAGTATTTTCACTGAACCCAAAACAGCACGACTAATTTCGGTTGTAAAAAGCCTTTTTTCCAAGTGCATGTGTCTGAAAACGGAATAATTGAGGAAATGATAACAGTGACGATTAAGCATGATCCCTTACAACACAATCACACTCAATTATTGCAGAATGAATAACTTAGAGAAGCTCTACAACCTTGGACTCTATATCAGTGACTTAAGCATGCATAATGCCAGCCGTGATATGGTTCTGCTCGGTGGCACGCAATCAAAACAACTGGCCACAGTCCTCGTTCAGGTAAATAGACACGAAATCAGAAAGCAAACGAAATACTTTTCAATACCAAAATGGCATGCTTAATATTCACGATCCCTTTTTGCACTTGTAGATGTTAAATAATTATTGTTTATCATTTATCCAATGCTGGGAAACGATTTCTGGCGCCATGTGATATTTTGTGGCGTTCGTACTCATGACAAGAAGATCTTTAGAAATTTGTGGAGGTGGCGCATATGATACGAAGTTATGTATTCTCAATGGAAATGATTGTTTAGACCAGTGCCGGGTTAAGGATATTCCACTGTAATGTGTTCTGTTTCATCATTTCACTGACTTCAGGCACGTCAGAAGTCAAAGAGACTCCAGGATACTGTCCGTCTTCTGGATAATGAGAGGAAACGGTCGGATTTTCTACTACATCAGATGATCCCGAAGGCAATTGCTGATCGATTACGTAATGTGGGTGACGTGAGTCAAGAAACATGTCAAGTATGTATAATCTAAACACACACACACACACACAAACACACAATCACACATTCAGATACACATACACATATATACAAACACACATACACATACACAATCACACATACATACACACGTACACGCGCACAAACACACATATAATCACACATACACATATATATACGCGCGCGCACACACACACACAAACAAACACACACACACACACACACACACACATATATATATATATATATATATATATATAGATAGATAGATATATGATTTTTAATGTGTAAACATCATAGTCCCAATTATAGTGCCAACCAATGTCATATTTAACGTCGTTTAAGTGTTATAGCCTATACAGACAAAGAAACAAACACATACACATTCGCGCCTTTATATATATATATATATATATATATATATATATATGCGTGTTCGTGCGTGCGCGTGTGCGTGCGTGCGTATGTGCATGTATGTGTACGCGTGTGTGTATTTGTGCGTGTGTGCGTGTGTCTATATATATATATATATATATATATATATATATCAGGTTATGGAAGCAGTTACAGTATTATTTAGTCAAGTGATCGACTTCAACGACATCAGTTCAAAGATTACGCCGATGGAAGTAGTCAACATACTGAACTCGATGTACACAAAGTTTGATAATTTGACTGAAGTACACAAAGTGTACAAGGTATGTACGTTTTATGAGGCTTCGAATTCCGTCGAATAAATGTTACTTTGTAATGTACTCCGTAATATACTCGTGTTACGATCGAGCTACGGATTTGAGAACGAAAATTGTAATTTTATATCCAATTGTTCGTAGAAGAAAGGGGATCTGATAAAAGTGTTCTCGGTGTTCCTTCTAACTTATATTTGTGATTGATGACAGCAAAATACCATAAACATCATTAACAAGAGCAGCCACGAGATGTTCAAGAGTTAATTAGTTTTCAGCCAAGACTGGTGTTTGATATCGAATTAACAAATGTTTGTGTTTTTGTCTCTGGTCAAATCTATCATCCCACGTAGGATGAATCGTATTCCGGTCTTCTTATTTCGTGTCAGATTTAAAATATTTTCTCGTCTTCAACACAACTAAACCCGTCTCATCTTTGATTTATTCAAACATATCTCACTTTCGTTCTGTTGAACCTCAACTCGTCTTCGCAATATCAAAGCATATTTCAAACATGGATCACGTTTGACCGATCCAATTATATATAGTTTTTGCCATATACAATTATATTTCACCCGTGATAAAGCTAAGCATATATCATCTTTGACATATCTAGACCTGTATCCTTCTGTCATAGCCACACATATATCCCATTTACCAGATCTACCTAAAATTCGCCTATAACCGATCTAAACATATATCGTATTTGTCACATCTAAATATCTGTTTGATGGTCATGTTGAAACCCAAGCGGACTAGGAATTGGATTACGTTGTCAGCGTGTTCAATTCCATGGATGTGATTCTTAATATCAACATCGACTGTCAAGAAGACATATATTTATCAACTAAAGCCTAGGTTAGAGCTGAGTATCGTCCATCAAGTAGCAGTCACCATATAATTCGTTCAATTTCACTTGGGAATAAGATATTTTGGCAGTTGGCCGTCACTACTTAACTAGATATTAAATGACCCATCTCTGATGAGACATCATATGGATACTGTCCAACCTTTTCACAGTGTACGACTGGATGCTCCCAGGTCGCAGCTGACAGCGCGTTGGAATCCAGGTTTGCAACTCAGGGGTCGAAGCTTATTATTGACGTGTCTGCGAGATGTTTATTACGATCGTTTCCCCGGATGTTACCAGACCTGAGATTAAAACAAAATTATCCTTCCATTCACTTTTGGTGAAGGTCATTCAAGTAAACGTCAGTTGTTTCTGGGTTACCTGGTGGCTGTTGGTTCTCCCAGCCCGAGTTCCACCTAATGCCTCGAACCCGCCCTGTCAGACACTGATATCCGACTATCCTTTGTCATTTGGTGAGCTACTAATGAAACGGGTATCATCTGTAAACCTGATAATGTTGGATATATCATCAGGAGGTTGCACCTGGATTATGGCTTCTGACTCATTTTTATCAGTGAAGATCAATCATGACGTTGTAACGGAATGGGGTAAAATCGAATAATCGGCAAAGATGCTACATGATGTTGTCAATAAAGAATGGGAGGGGGCGCATTCATGCCGCTTAGCAACTGAAGAAGAGAGACATAAACGAGCTTTTGTCTATCAGAACCATGTTCATTTACAACCTCAATTATAATCAGATGTCACAATAATTTGGCATTTGATGGATAAGGTAGAACATTTGGCATGACCATCTACAGAAGTGTGTCAATGGCACAAGTGTTTAATGCACTGGAATAAACAACTGAATTATACCTGAAGACCAACTGACCACCCCACCTCCTCCCTCTATAATCTAATTACTATTGTAGGTCGAGACAATTGGTGACGTCTATATGGTGGTATCTGGAGCACCTTTACCTATCCGGACGCACGCCCTACAGATGTCCGACATGGCTCTGGATATGTTAGACGCCGTACAATCTGTGGTTAATCCTGCGACAGGAAATGATCATATACAGATAAAAATTGGTAATTAAATAATTAGACCATCCACTCATTCATTTCCTGATTCTCTGACTAACTCTCTCATCCTCCCAACAATTGCCGATCCCAATAACAAACATACCCAGTTATATATCAGCTCAAACATACACTTATTCATGCCTCAAAGTATACAGATTGATAAACAAACATAAATAATGTATATGTATATATATATATATATATATATATATATATATATATATATATATATATATATATGTGTGTGTGTGTATGTGTGTGTGTGTGTGTGTGTGTATGTGTGCGTGTGTGTGCGTGTGTGTGCGTGCGTGCGTGAGTAAAGAAATAGATAGATAGATAGATAGATAGATAGATAGATAGATAGATAGAGAGGGAAAGAAAGACACACACACAGACAGAGAAACAGACAGACAGACAGACAAACTTACTGACTGACTGTCTGACTAACTGACTGACTGACTGACTGACCGACTGACTGCTCAACTGACTGACTGACTGACGGACTGGCAAACAGACCAGAAAACAGTAGCATTAGAAACTCCGAAAAAATATGAAGCGTCGGCTTTAACACAGAGACAGACCAATTCAAACAAGCGTCTTCTTGTTTCAGGTATGCATTCAGGTACAGTGGTAGCCGGTATTGTAGGTTTGAAGATGCCCCGCTATTGTCTGTTTGGTGATGCCGTGAATACCGCAGCCAGAATGGAAACTAATGGATTGGTATATATCGAGTCAATATCTGTTATAATCAGATTAACAAAACGATAACACGAAGATGTTCACTGAAGTATCAAATACCATTCTGTGCCACACATTTCGCTGTAGAAGCCCTAGAACATCCAACAAACACATTTAATATTGTGATATGAATCCTAATCTTAAAGTTGACAGAGATACGCTTTAACCATGGCACCATGGTAATGTTTGGTAGTAATTGTTGTGGTAGTAGTTTAAAATAGCATTATCTGAAAATAATTACTCTTCTAGGGAATACAATTCGTGGGCAGCAATGTGTCAGTCGATCTGTTTTCAAGTTCCATTAAAACAGTTAGATTAATGGAGTGGTTTGTTTGTTGTTGTTTTTTTTTACATTTGAGGAAAACTGGAATATATTTCTTAGTGAATATTTCCTCAGCTGGGAAAATGTATCTACCAAATTCCATCAGAACCAATCAGAGGGCAGCATTCTTCATCAAACGCTGTCTCTCTGCAAAACTTGATCATCAGTCAGTCACCATATTGCGTGCCTCTGATTGGCTAACAACTCACTAACTGTCACAGCACATCTTCGGACGAATAGAAAATCGCATAGCTTTTAACCTACCTTTGAATAGAAAAATGCTTCACAGTTATGTCAATCAGCGTGTATGTTTTAACTAATTGACCACATAATGTCTGTCATAGTTCCTTGTTCTTTATATTAAAAGAGAAACCGTTTAACAGTTTCTTCAATCAGCGTGTATTTTTTGTCGGCTGAAATCCGACGAATGCTATTTCAACTTGCCACAATTATGTCACAAATTACTCGCAAAGATCCTTCGCTTGCTGACAAAATCAAAGTTATTTCTGATTAACAAAAATCAACCAAATGCTAGTGCCAATTTGGTTGATGAGTACGGTGTTGGTAAAACCCAACACAATACGAAACGCAAGACTGAATACATGACAGCTTATGATGATAATGGCTTCTTCTATAATCGCAAAGGTCTGTCCATTAGGTTGATCATTGACGCATTTGAACACAGCCTATAGTACAGGTGTTTAGGGAACAATATATATTCTTTATCCCGACCGATATATATATATATATATATATATATATATATATATATATATATATTAAGAGCATGATATGTGTGTAATTAACAATTGATCGATATTAGAGAAGCTATGTCATTATGTATCCTTTGTTGTGATGTCTTTAGCTCGGTATGAATTAATTGGAGAGTCTCCTTACTGGCTTGTTGGCGACTTCGTACGATAGATAATTGGCTTCTCCCACAGGTCGACGCTGATTAGTCTTCTGCTATCTGTAATGTTAAACCAAATTGGTAATCCATGTATATATTGAGCTGGTCACTGGGCATCATCCATCTATATTACGGCATGCATGTTTCGGGTGTTAAAGCCTCTCGTGGCAAATGTTGGTTACTTCCTACACGTTCACCCGGAAGCATTATTCATAACGTGAATATGGGCCCATGTGGAACTGGCAGATTCCTTATTCAGAAATGTTTCTAACAGTGTTGACAAACACGAGTTTGATTAATTTTAGAAAACCTATTTTTAAAAAGGAAACTATTTGATAGAAAGGTATTTCAAGGGACTCAGCCAGAGTTAGTAATTCGAAACTGGATAGCAAACGTAAAAGATGAAACGAAGCTAGAACTATATAAGTTCATTGCCTTTATAACATAAACATTGGACAAAGCAAGTCATTGTGAGCTCCGGTGGCATGGCGGTTAAGCACCCGGCACTTGGTGCCAACGGTCACAGGTTCGAATCCCTCAAGAGGTCGAAACTTTTCTCGGCTCACAACATCGTTGGTGGATGACCACATTAAATGGTGCTGCCGTCTCCACTGAATTATTTAAAATAAAGGGGGACGTTAAAACCCCCCTGATGACGTAAAACACTCTGGCAGTGACCCTGAGTGGTGGGGGAGGAGTTTTCTCAACCACCCCAACATCGAGGCTGTGCCGAATAAGCGACAGCCTGGGTATTCTCCCCGAACACCAAAACAAACAAACACAAAAAGCAGGCCGTCTGAATCTAAAACATCCCAGTCCACGTTTTAACAATAGTCATTCATTCCCGAACTGTCCTGATGCTCGAATTGGATGTTTGGATGCAGTAATTCCATTGGTAAATATAAGTTCGCCAACTCGATACAAATCAAGTTTAACATGTGTTGGATTATAACTTCAGCAAACCACATTGTTAATTATTGTACTTAGCCATAAAACTGCTATTGAGTTTTGCCATTTGATCCAATATATGTTTCCTATGGTGTTTTCATTTGTTGGAATTAATATATTCACGATATTTTGGTCCTAGCCAAATCGACAATTAATAATACCATACGAAAGATATACACAGGTCTAGCTTCAATGTATTAGATTAATGCCATTCGTCATATACTGTCATAGGATACCTTTGTATCATTGTTGATTTTTTTACTATTTGCTTCATTTGTGTATTATCATTTCCTAGTTTCTCTTTTTTGTCAAAACACAATTATAAGAGAAACATTTGTGTTTATTATATTATAATTGATATCCCTTTACTAATTTAATAAATACTTCTGGTAAATAAGTGTTCCAGGACCAGTATATATTAAGTTATATCACACACACATACACAGACACACACAGATATATATATATATATATATATATATATACTCCCTTGTGTCGAAATATAATTTATCAATTTCACCCGACAAAAATCGTATATTGCTTTATTTGCTTAGAAAATCGTATATGTCATACCGTATTTACTTGTACCATGGTTAATGTAATTAATGTGTGTGTGTGTGTGTGTGTGTGTGTGTGTGTGTGTGTGTGTGTGTGTTTTAGCTGTGTATAATAAGGCACAGGCACAGAGAATCTCGAACCGTGAATTCAAACTCTGGACGTTTCTTCAGGGGACTGAATCCAGAGTGGCGACTTTTCTTGCTGAGACATGTGTAATGTCTCACCAGTCCCTAAGCCGCCAAGCAAAATCAAAATACGAATCACCTACAGCCGTGGAGTTTGGGTGTAAACACCCAAGTCAGATCACGGCAGTAGTGAGAATGTTTAGCTTAATTATCTAAGCAGCCCTATTTATAGCTATTTTTCAATTGCTGTATCTTTCTTCAAAGCAATACTATATAAACCATATAACCCAATTGTCACTGTCTTCAAAGATCAGTTTTTACAACGGGCAGGCGTCATGAAGCGATTACTATTAAAACTGTTTATCTTAATTACTATTAAAAGACTGACATCTGCGCTGAAGCAGACCGTAATAGCGCGTCATAGCTTCCGTACTGTTTGAACTATGCTATCATTTTCAAACCTGACCTAATTTATGCTATTCTAACTATTGTAGTTCTTAAATGTTATTTATGAAAACGATTAACTAATCTTGAATGTCATAGTACAAACTGGACATAACTGGACCTAGGAAAGATAAATCTATTCCCACATACAACCAAGGTGAATTATATATACAAGTAAACTTGTTATGTAAAACACACCAACCGCGCGAACTGTGTCCAATGCCACCGCTCGAGATGCGATGCAGTGTTTCTATTCCTGAGTCAGGAGTACTTATAATGCTTTAAGAGCGTACTGTGCCTGCTACAGTCATTTAAATGCTGGATAACCAGGCCAGACATCTAAACGGCGTGCCTCCAAAGACGCAAATAGTACATGGATTATACAGCTCTAGATCAACTTTTCTTGAATGCAGGGACCGGGAAATATGGTCTCCACGCATAGAAAACGGAACTTTCTCAACCGCAGCATAATATGCCTTGTGATATTTGCTGGAGGGTCAAATACCTCATAAACATACAAATCCAATAAATACTATGACCTACTCGTCACTATTATAACAATTTACATCGGCGCTTTAGCAGACCGTTATGGCGGAATTGCCGTTCTATATATTAACATTTTCAAATCAGACCTAATGTCTGCTATACAAACTATAATTATAATAGAGGGTTTTATTAATGACAAGGAGACTAAAGTTAGCCTTGAATGTCATAGTACAGACTGGACATAACTGGACCTAGGAAAGATAATTCTATTCCCACAAACAACCAAGGTGAATTATATATACAACTAAACTTGTTATATAAAACACACCAACCACACGAGCTGTGTCCAATGCCACCGCTCGAGATGCGATGCAGTGTTTCTATTCCTGAGTCAGGAGTACATGCTTTAAGAGCGTACTGTGTCTGCTACAGTCATTTAAATGTTGGATAACCAGGCCAAACACTTAAACGGCGTGCCTCCAAAGACGCAAATAGTGCACAGAATATACAGCTCTAGATCAACTTTTCTTAGAATGCATGGACCTGGAAACACACAGTCTCCACGCACAGAAAAGGAACATCTTAACCGCAGCATAATATGCCTTGTGATATTTGCTGGAGGGTCAAATACCTCATAAGCATACAAATCCAATAAATACTATGACCTACTCGTCACTAACCCGTTATATCAAATATTACAAAATTGGTAAAAAGAAAACACGAACCTCAATCTCTGGCACGGGCAATGTGTGTTTTAGCTGTGTATAATAAGGCACAGGCACAGAGAATCTCGAACCGTGAATTCAAACTCTGGACGTTTCTTCAGGGGACTGAATCCAGAGTGGCGACTTTTCTTGCTGAGACATGTGTAATGTCTCACCAGTCCCTAAGCCGCCAAGCAAAATCAAAATACGAATCACCTACAGCCGTGGAGTTTGGGTGTAAAACACCCAAGTCAGATCACGGCAGTAGTGAGAATGTTTAGCTTAATTATCTAAGCAGCCCTATTTATAGCTATTTTT